>VXAD01006004.1:14438-72971 GCA_013399195.1 Dicrurus megarhynchus
TTTTGCTGAGTCTGGAAGCAGGTATCTTCCCCTCAGGCACTCACAACTATCCTTTCCAAGAGTGCTAAAAGCAAAATATGCTCAACTTCCCTGCCTGAAGAGGAGGTCTGTGCTCTGATGCGTGTTTTCTTCTCTCAGCTATACCAGCTTGTCTAATAAAAGCTATTACTGCTCTCCTACTCACAGCCTCAGACTAGCACAGCTACGAGTGATCTCTTACTTGTCTTGTTCCCTTAGTTACATTTTCAGAGACTCTCTTTGCCACAAGTCCCTTCATTTTCAGAAGCGTTGTGGGAGTTATGTGGTTACATCTCTTACATCTCCTCTTTTCTCTCCTTTAAATGTTGAAGGTAGGTGACTCATCATAACTCCAGTTGATATTTCTCAGTGATCTCTTATTTAGCACAGAGCACTGAGCAGAAGATGTATCGCAGAGTCAGAGGAGAGATGGTGATACCAGCGTGGATTAAAAAAAAAAAAAAAAAAGAGGCAGCACAGCAATTGCTTGTTGCTGTTGCTTTTGTTATGGGGGTAAGAAGGTTTATAGGCTGCCTCTCCAAAGCCTCAGTGACCCTGTGTTGGCCCTTCTGTGCTCCTCATGATGTATGAGTGAGTGGTTTTCCAAAGATAAGGGAACGTTCTCCGCCACCATGGATGCCCTTCATGGGGGGCAGCTCACAGCAGCTGGGTGTGAGGCTTGGCTCATCTTCCTGACCAGGGAGGGCAAAGAGACCATTTGGAGCAAAAGATAAAAAAACGGAGAACGTATAGTGAGGGTATTCCAACAACACTGGAGTTCAGCTTAGCTGGAGCTGAACAGCTTTGTTTTGCAAGACCCAGTACTTTACCAAAAGCAGTGCTTGTTTTTATTTTCCCTTCCTTTAATGGCTCCAAACTGACAGAGAGCAGGATTAAATTAGATATTAGGAAGAAATTCTTCCCTGTGAGGATGGTGAGACACTGGCACAGGTTGCCCAGAGAAGCTGTGGCTGCCCCTGTATCCCTGGAAGTGTCCAAGGCCAGGTTGGACAGGCCTTGGAGCAACCTGGGATAGTGGAAAGTGTCCCTGCCCATGGGAGGGGTTCGGAATGAGATGATCTTTAAGGTCCCTTTCAACCCAAACTGTTCTGTGATTCCTAACCAGACAAACACTGGAGGACTGCAGTGGTCCTTGCAGTCACTTTGGCGCCGTGACTGCCCATTTGTGCAACATTCTGCTTTCAGAGGGCTCAGCAAACCTTTGGTGCAAATCATGACTCACCAGGATAATCATCTTTTGTCTCTGGGCGTGTGTGTGCATGTATTTGCAGAAGGAAGGCTGCAGATCGTAGAGAGGGAGCGTGGTTATTCCTCACCTTGCTGCTCGGACTGTAGATGGAGCAGTGCACTGCTCTTCTCGGCGCTGATGGGGGTTTTGGCCTCCCTTAGTGTTTCTATACGCAGTGGCTGTTTGCAATTTTGTGGTGTTACAGAGAAGGGTTTGGCTCTATCCCGGGTGATGTAGGGTCTCTGTTGCATCTTCTCTTACTCTTATTTTAGATCTAGGCAGCACATCTGAGCTATTTCAGTGATCTTGAAGGAATGCAGAGTGATGCTGTGGAAGGACACTGGTCTGGGAACCGGCCAACTTAACTTGCATTTCCAGCTCTGCTGTTCCCTGATGTGGAATGAGGGGCTTGTTGTTCAGTCTCTGCACATGTTTAATTGAACTTCAGCAGAGCTGGTCATGCTCAGCCTGCTTTGTAAGGCTCTTTTACATCACAGTTCAAGAAGCACTGAATGTTGTTGTTGAGCTACCAGGCAAACAGCAAGAACAGGCAGGAAAGGGTGATTTAACTCTGTGCCATCCTGCTGCTCTCCCTCACTGAGATCTCTTCCCCATCCTCTCCTCCGAGCTCTTTTGAATCCAAGCAGCAAATGCTTGCTGTGCATCCCTCTCCATCGGTCTATGGGCTGCCAAGGGAAGGGATGCTGAAGTACCAGTTTGCATTGTGTGGGCACCTGCCCTCAATTGTGCCATGCACTCAGGTTTGCACTAATAGCACTCAGCAGGTTCCTCGCTGCTTGTTAAGTGCCTTCGTTAATGTGGATGGTTTGGGCATGTCTGGATGGAGTTCTTCCGGAGGCTGCTGTTCATTGAGAAATCCAGACTGCCAGATAAACCTGTTGTCTTGTTTCCAGCCTGCCTGCTGCCATTGCCTGTGTTTTCCCTGTCTGTAGTGCTGGAGCAGCCGTGCAAACGGCAGGACAACATCCTTGAGCAAACAATGCCTTTCCCCCTGGTTTTGTCGAATACAAAAGCTGACAAAGGGCTGCGCTATGCTGACTTCTTGGTCTGGTGTGCAAATATCAGCTTGATCCACTGCCACAGCCTGGTTTGTTTTGGTCAAGGTGTGGGGCTGAAGAGGGGAGGTTGTGTTGGAGGGTGGGAGACCTGCTGTGATGCTGTGGAGGAGTTTGCTGATGGGCTTTTAGAGGAAAGCCTCATTGCTTTGGAACAAGGCATTCAGAGTGGCTTTGGTCTGTGTTGCTGTTCCCCTGAAACCCCTTTTTAGCAATCAGCTGTAATAAAGTGTTCTTAACTAGATGAGTGGTGACTGGTGCATGTGGCTCCCAGTAACACTAAATCCACCACGCTTTGTAATAAGGTTTCAGTGCCTGGGGTCTTTTGCCTAAAAATAGCAAAAAAAAAAAAAAAGACTGTTAGGGGAAATCTAAATCAGAAGGAAACAAATGGCTTTTAATCTTTCCCTCTGTTTCAGAGTGAAGGATGCCGAGGAGAAAGAAGCCTGCAGAGGGCCTGGAGTCTCAAGGTCAGGATGGGGAGGAAGAGGAGGAAGAGAAGAGGAACCCAGCCAATGCCAAGAAGAAGCGCAGTTTTGTGGATGCATTTATTGTTATATCCGACAGCGATGGAGAGGTCAGTGGTGGGTTTGGGGTACCCAGAGCCTGTGCTGGGCCTTGCTGCTGCAGGACAGTACCCAAACAACCCTCACTGTCATGCTGGGGTCAGGCTTTGCACAGAGGCTCTTGTGCCATTCCTTTTCTTACATATGAGATGAATCAAATCCTATTTTACTAGGAAATGAATGGTGTGCTTCGTGAGGGTGAGTTATGAGTCCGGGATTTGATAACCAAATCCTCTCAGAACTGAATCTGAAACGTAATTTAAAAGTAACCTTTCCTCAATCCCTTTACAAATCTTTTTTTCATGATTTTTATTTGATTGATTTCCAGCTAAACCTTAGCAACATGATTCTGTATTATGTGCAAATAGATAAGAAAATGATTCAGAACTCGGGCTTGTGAGTAGCTCAGAGACAGGCAGTGTCTGGAAAACTGGTTCTGAATTACAGGAGCCTGAGTTTGTAACCCAGCTCCAGAGGGTGTAAAGGTGAATGTGGTGTGGGAGTGCCTGGCTAAGGCATCAAGGCTCAGATCCCTGATCCCCAGTGTCGGCTTACGCACATCAGCATTACCCTCAAGACTGAAATGTCTGTGTTGGTTACACAGGTGATGGGATGAGCACGGGAACTCCTGCCTGGGGGAAACCCAGAGCCCTGAGAACCTGTGCCTGACTTAGTGAGGTACACGAGAGGAAATTATTACACTCAGGTTTTTTATGTGTGACTCTTAAGGCTTTGCTCTGTCTTGCTGGTGATTGGGGATCCTAAGCTGCTTTCTGTAATTCCACCATTTTCAAAAGCATTTCAGTTCACTCTCAAGCTGTAGATCTTAAATCAGGTCCCTTTTGCTCCCACATCTGCAGTGTGCTGCTCTCCAATAAGGCGATTATCATGTGAGGAGGGGAAAATCACTAGAAATAAACAGTAAGAAGCTGTAGGGCAAAAGATATTGGATGTTTTTTCTTCACATTGTCTGAGTTCTTTCCCATTGGGAAATTCCCTGAAAGAAATGGAACATATGGCAGTAATAGTTCAGTGGGGTTAAACCCTTAGCTCTGCAATATGCTAAGTTAACTTCAGATGTCTGCTGCATCACTGGCCTTTATTGTGAAACCTATAAGGAAAAAAGAAATCAGCAGCTATAAGAGCTGCTGCAGTACATAAAAGATCAGGACCTGTTATTGTCTGCAATTATTCATTTCAATGTGCACGTATCTGAAAAACAGGAAACAAACGTCTCTTAAAACACATCTATAAAAAGGTTAGGCTCCCTCACTGTTCTGTAAGTTTGTCTATAAACAATAAATTCTGATGGCATAATCGGTCATATTACAGAAAAGGATATGCTCAGAGAGGCCGTTAAAGAGCCAATTAGGTTCTGTTTAAGTGACAACAGTTCAGTCAGTTGAATGAGTGGATTTATTCAGTTCAGTCTCTTTCTGTGAGTCATCAGCTTCCAGATCCAGTGCCACAGTCTCTTGTCGTGTTGGTTTCTGCAAAATCAAACGCAAAACTGATTTACTTGGGATCTCAAAAAAATAACTGTCTGCCTTCTGTAACTGTCTCAGCTCTTCTGTATACATCAAGTTGCATTTCAATTTTGAACATTCTAACTGTTGTTCTTGCTCTGGTAAGACCTTGTTGTGAGTTCGAGAAGAGGTGTGGGAAGCTCAGATCAATAGCAATTTTAGAGAACAATACATTCTCAATTAATCTTGCATCTGTTAGGACATGGTTCCTTATGAATCAAAAGCTACAAGGACAATTTGGGCATCATTGATTCGATGGCTTTCTTCCTTGGCAGTCTCTTGGCAGGTATCTATAGAACAAGTCCCTCGTTCTGCTTCCAGACCAGCAGATCTTGTAGCAGCTGCACCTGGAAAGCCTCCAGCTTCTCACTTTTGATGATCTTTGGCAGACTGCCTCTCCCAGGAATTTTTCAGTCATGCTGGATTATCAAGCTCATCCATGTTATTTTGCCAAGTTCCCTTTCTTTGCTCATGTCTATGCTGTGGCATCTGCAGAGCTGCATCAGAAAAAAGTTTTCTGGATGTGAGGCTTTCTGATGTCTGCTATATATAATCCTGGATTCGGGGAACACTTCTCTTTTTTTGGAAAGGGTCAGACAAAATAAGAACAGTCTCTCTGGCTCTGTGGAAACCAGAGGAGTTGACCTTCTTTGTGCAGACTGTGTCTCTGAAAATGCAGACATGCCGAATGAGTAGAGTGGTTCCCATCTCCCCGGCTGTTTAATCCCACAGGGAATTGGTTGCCTGTGCCAGAAGATGGCTGTTCATTCACAAATACGCAACACTGCAAGTAGTGCCCAACAATGCTCTCTCTGAGCATGACAATGCCCGGTCTCCTGAACCTCCTGCTTGAATTGGGCTGTTGGTAAAGACCCCTGAAACCACGTCTGAAAGATGATTGTTCCTCATGAGGCCTGGCCAAGCATGAATTCTGAGCACAGCCCAAAAGTTGTGCTGACCTGTTAGACTGCTCTGCAGCCTTTAGTGCAGTTGATCCTCAAATGCTGCTGATCTGGTCTGGGACCCTTTGGAAGGGTCTTTTTCCTGGGTAGATCCTTTGGGAGCTTTGAGAGTACCCGTCTACACTTACAAGGTTGGCATCAAGTCTCACAAGCTCTTTCTGCCAGATCCATCAGCTCTGCCAGCCCTCGGGGAACATATGAGAAGACTTCAGGGTGATGGTGCCATCTATTTCTGCATGGCCTGTCTTCCCTTCGGTGCGGAACATCCCTTTGCCTGAGTGTTCCTGTGTTTGGAGATACTCACAGTCAGGGTAATCAGCAGCACGTGTTGATGTTCCAGATCAGATTTTGGCTGTGGTGCAGAGGGAGGTGTGTTTAGGCATTGGCTGGAATACCCAGCCACTGCCCTTCCTGTTTCCATCAGCTGTGACAGTGGGCACTCACCTCAGGACCAGGCATGGCCTGAGGGATATCTTGCTATGGAGAAGATGGCACTGGAAATGTCACAGTCAGGATCGCAGTGCCCACCTGTCATAGCTGAATCCCAGTAGCTAAGCACTAGGCAGCTGCTTACTCACTCCCACCCCATGGTGGGGAGGAGAATTGTGGAGGAAAAAAGTAAATCTCGTGGATTGAGATAAGAACAGCTTAATAATTGAAACAAGATAAAATATAATAATACTATTAATAATCCAAATGATAATATCAAGAATAATTGTAATGAAAAGAAAGGAGAGAGGAACTGCTTTTTATCAGGAACTGTAGTGATGGGACAAAGAGGAATGGGTTCAAACTGAAAGGGGAGAAATTTAGGTTAGCTATATGGAAGAAATTCTTTACTGTGAGGGTTGTGAGGCACTAGAACAGGATGCCCAGAGAGGCTGTGGATGCCTCATCCCTGCCAGTGTTCAAGGCCAGGCAGTGAGCAACCTGGCCTCGTGGGAGGTACCCATGGCAGGAGGGTTGGAATGAGATGATCTTTAAGGTCCCTTCCAATCCAAACCTTTCCATGACTCTATGAGTAAAACCCAAGAGAAACTGGTGACACAATCCAGTTGCTGACCACCCACTCACCGATGCCCATCCGGTCCCTGAGCAGCAGTTGGTGTTTCCCAGCCAATTCCCCCCTGTTTCTACACTGGCCATGAGGTTCTGTGGCATGGAACATCCCTTTGCCCAGTTCCCCCAGCTCCTTGTGCACCTGCTCACTGTCAGAGCACAGGAAACTGAAAAGTCCTCGATTTAGAGTGAGCACTGCTTGGCATCAGCTAAACCATTGGTGTGCCATCAACATTATTCTTGTACTAAATCCTAAACACAGCACTGCACCAGCTACTAGGAATAAAACTAACTCAATCCCAGGACACCACCTCACACCACTGACCATCTGAGCGAAGCAGAGCCACGTGGGAGTACTGCTGCAGTGCCCTGCTGTCTCCATGGACTCTCCTGGTGCCAAGGGACCCAGTGCCTCCATCTCCCAGAGGAAAATGCAATGTGAGTTGGTTCTGGAGGAGGCTTCATGGCTCTGCTGAGCTCACTTGTTGAAAATCAGACTGATTTGAATCCAGGCTCCTCACAGCCTAGTAAAAGCCCTTTTTCCTACAGAGCTCTCTCTCCCTGTGTCAGGAACTGCATATCCTGGCATGATCCCCGTTGTGTCTTGTTGTTCATCTCCACTTCCAGCAGGTTTGTTCTAATGAGCTGAAAGAGCAAAGCTGAAACAGATTCTGAACTGAAGTCAGAGACTAATAAAGTAGGGTGTGATATTAATTTCAGCAGCAGCCTTGGCAAGAGCCAAACATGGCAATTCCAACATCTAATTGGCTTTTAAAAATAAATTAGTCTGGTTTTCATCTGCATATTTCCCATGCAGGACGTGTGGTGTTTGGCTGTGCCCTATTGTTAGATGGTCCCGACTGCTGTTGAGCAGTAAAATTACCTAGACCTTTTGACTTTGCAGTCTGCACCGTTAGGGGTGGAGACATTCTGCTGTAGCCTTTCCTTCCCTGAGTCAGTAGAAGCTGATTTCTGTGGTTTATCATGTGGATTCGAGGGAGCAGGATGTGGGATGCTGGCTACTGGCTTCCATTTATGGGCTTTTAGAAACGAGTGGAGCTGTATCTGTTTTTGCTGGCAGAGTCAGGTTCTCTTAAGTATGTGCAAAAGCATTTTTAAAATGGGAATTTGATTTCCTGCTGTCTGGGAAACCAAGCAGGTTACAAAAACAAGGAAGAAGAACAGTGGCTGCCTTCCACTAGATATGTAAGGAACTTTGGAAACCTGTCTATTTCTTGATCTGCGTACAATGCTGACAGTGAAATTGCTCATAAGAGAGCATCATAAATTGAAGTGCAGAGCCTGACACACAGGAAGAGAATTTGGGTTGCTTCTGGCTGTTATGCCTTGAATTGACGGCAGAGAAGGGATGCTCTCCAGGCTGGCACTGAGCAGAGGTGTGCAGTTCCTACCTCGCCTCCACTATAATAATTAGTTTCCCTTGGAAGATGTGTGTTGGAGATGACCTTGTAACTAAGAGTATTGGCTGCAGTTTGGGAATATTTTAATTGATTAAGATTATTTTTGGACTAGTGATCTTATTAGAAAGACAGTTGGTTGAGTGGCCCCTTGAGTTCCTATTATCCTTGTAGATAGATGAGCATTAAAAGGTTGGGTCAGGAAGAGCAAGCCCTGTTGTCTTCTTTGAATTTTCTTGGCCCCTTCTGTTTCTACCATCCACTCCTGCATTTATGCAGAGCACTCTGGGGCCTGTGGGGCTCTCTCCCAGCAGAGATACAAACAGCCATAAATCCTAATTAAAAGGTATGTTTTATTTTCTGGGTTTAAAAATAAAGAAGATTTAAGAATTCTTGGAATTGAGATGTGTGTATATATTTTTGACCATCAGGATTAATTGGATTTGCTTCAGCAGTTCACTGTACCGTGGCTGTTCAGTAGAATGCTGCTGAGCAATTTAAACATCTTGCTCAAATGTATGAGGTTCATACAACACGTGTCCTGCAATAATTTTGCTCCTGCCACTGATGTAAATGTCGAGATTCTTCAGGACCAGCACAGGGAACCGAGGCACGTACTTGGCCGTGCCGTGGATCCGGGCAGCGCGCCCGGCGCCGGGCACACTGCTCCCCTCGGCAGCCTCGGAGGTGTTTGAGCCCTGGGTTGTCCCGTGGTGTTGATGTGTGTTGTAAGTGTGTGTCTCTGTGCACAGAGCAGGCACTCCCAGCCAGGGAAAGTTTGGTGTGCTCATAAATCACATCCGTGCCCTGGAAGAGAGCTGCAGATGAGAGTGTCAGGGTTGACCTTCCAGCAAGTGCAGGAGTGATGAGGGGAAGATTGATGCCTAGAGAGAAGAGCTGGGGATTTACAGAGCCTGTTAGGATTAAATTGCTCCTGTTTTAAGCTGGGGTGGGTTTAGCATTGTTAAGACAGATTTTTGAGGGAGGGCAGGAGAGCTGTTGCTGAACCTCCTCCAGCATATAATCCTGGTGCGATCCCATGGACTGTTCCCTGTCCCCTGAGGTGTGAGAAGCCCATGAGGTCAGCATGGGGCTGTTGCTGCAGACCAATGCAGGGCAGTTTGGAGTGGGAGATCCTGTGGTTTATGGAAAACTGTGGAGACAAGCACCATGCCACGGCCCTGGAAGAGAGAGGATTTCACCTCTTGAGCAGGAGCTTGGCATCCANTGTGGATTCGAGGGAGCAGGATGTGGGATGCTGGCTACTGGCTTCCATTTATGGGCTTTTAGAAACGAGTGGAGCTGTATCTGTTTTTGCTGGCAGAGTCAGGTTCTCTTAAGTATGTGCAAAAGCATTTTTAAAATGGGAATTTGATTTCCTGCTGTCTGGGAAACCAAGCAGGTTACAAAAACAAGGAAGAAGAACAGTGGCTGCCTTCCACTAGATGTGTAAGGAACTTTGGAAACCTGTCTATTTCTTGATCTGCGTACAATGCTGACAGTGAAATTGCTCATAAGAGAGCATCATAAATTGAAGTGCAGAGCCTGACACACAGGAAGAGAATTTGGGTTGCTTCTGGCTGTTATGCCTTGAATTGACGGCAGAGAAGGGATGCTCTCCAGGCTGGCACTGAGCAGAGGTGTGCAGTTCCTACCTCGCCTCCACTATAATAATTAGTTTCCCTTGGAAGATGTGTGTTGGAGATGACCTTGTAACTAAGAGTATTGGCTGCAGTTTGGGAATATTTTAATTGATTAAGATTATTTTTGGACTAGTGATCTTATTAGAAAGACAGTTGGTTGAGTGGCCCCTTGAGTTCCTATTATCCTTGTAGATAGATGAGCATTAAAAGGTTGGGTCAGGAAGAGCAAGCCCTGTTGTCTTCTTTGAATTTTCTTGGCCCCTTCTGTTTCTACCATCCACTCCTGCATTTATGCAGAGCACTCTGGGGCCTGTGGGGCTCTCTCCCAGCAGAGATACAAACAGCCATAAATCCTAATTAAAAGGTATGTTTTATTTTCTGGGTTTAAAAATAAAGAAGATTTAAGAATTCTTGGAATTGAGATGTGTGTATATATTTTTGACCATCAGGATTAATTGGATTTGCTTCAGCAGTTCACTGTACCGTGGCTGTTCAGTAGAATGCTGCTGAGCAATTTAAACATCTTGCTCAAATGTATGAGGTTCATACAACACGTGTCCTGCAATAATTTTGCTCCTGCCACTGATGTAAATGTCGAGATTCTTCAGGACCAGCACAGGGAACCGAGGCACGTACTTGGCCGTGCCGTGGATCCGGGCAGCGCGCCCGGCGCCGGGCACACTGCTCCCCTCGGCAGCCTCGGAGGTGTTTGAGCCCTGGGTTGTCCCGTGGTGTTGATGTGTGTTGTAAGTGTGTGTCTCTGTGCACAGAGCAGGCACTCCCAGCCAGGGAAAGTTTGGTGTGCTCATAAATCACATCCGTGCCCTGGAAGAGAGCTGCAGATGAGAGTGTCAGGGTTGACCTTCCAGCAAGTGCAGGAGTGATGAGGGGAAGATTGATGCCTAGAGAGAAGAGCTGGGGATTTACAGAGCCTGTTAGGATTAAATTGCTCCTGTTTTAAGCTGGGGTGGGTTTAGCATTGTTAAGACAGATTTTTGAGGGAGGGCAGGAGAGCTGTTGCTGAACCTCCTCCAGCATATAATCCTGGTGCGATCCCATGGACTGTTCCCTGTCCCCTGAGGTGTGAGAAGCCCATGAGGTCAGCATGGGGCTGTTGCTGCAGACCAATGCAGGGCAGTTTGGAGTGGGAGATCCTGTGGTTTATGGAAAACTGTGGAGACAAGCACCATGCCACGGCCCTGGAAGAGAGAGGATTTCACCTCTTGAGCAGGAGCTTGGCATCCATCTCCTATGAAGAGAGACTCTGGATGTGAAGCAGCCTTTTGGAGACATGGTGGCAGATCTTGGAAAGGGGGTACCTAAACCGGTCTGTGTGGGGAAGAGAAGGAGTCAGTCACAGACAAAACCCTTAGGCACCAGCATGAGTGTGTGTGGACTTGCCAAGCATGATTGCTGCTGTGTTGTGAGGTGATTCTTAAGTAAGTGGAAGTGAAGAATGGTGTAGGTATTAGGGCATGTAAAAGCTGTAATGTATTAGAGTTTCAGGAAACCACCTAATAGTATGTCTTGCAAAATCTTAGTTGGATAAATAATTTAATTTGGTCTAGATAGCAACAGTCCTGGATTGAAATCCTGCTAAAAGACTGTCAGTAAGAGCTGCTGATGAACAAAAGAGAGGCTCATCTGGGGGAGATGTAAAGCTGAGGCCAAAAGAATCAATATTAGGTCTGTGTGTGTTTTAACATCCTCATTAATGATCTGTAAGAGGGAGCAAGTGGTGTATATAGATTAATAAAATCTACAGATAACACTAAAGCCAGAGATGTCTTCAGCAAAACTCAGCACAGAGGTGCAGTCCGAAGGACTTCACAGGTACAGAAACATGGGCAAAGGCCAAAAGAAATTGATGACCCTCGAAAATAATCAATGTATCTGTTTGTGTTAAAGTAGCTCAAGCCGTGTGCCCCTCCTTGAACCCTCCTTCTGGCACAGGAGGTGGAACGAGGCACAAGTGTGTGGCCAACGTGTCTCATGGGCAGCAAAACTCAATGCAGCTGCAGAGGGAGCAGCGCAAAGCCCATCCTGGCCGGGCGTGGGTCTCTCTGCCTGAAACACTGGATTTGATTCTAATCCTACCTGATTTAGAAAAACAAATTGGAAGGGGTCCAGTGCCAGCCTTGGGTAATGTGTGCGCCCTCGCCTAAGCCGTTAGGACAGCAACTTGCAGAAATCTGTGTCATTTAAGCCTGTGCCCGTTTGTGCTGCAGTCCTTGTGCTTAAAGCAGCACACACTTAGGTTGTTCATGGGAGTGTTGTTCCAGGGAGCCTCGAGACAACAAGTTTCTGAAGTATTCAAGTTTCAAAAATGAAATACTTGTGGCAATACTGCCCAGAGAAGCTATGGATGCCCCTGGAAGTGTTCAAGGCCAGGTTGGATGGGGCTCTGAGCACCCTGGTCTAGTGGAAGATGTCCTTGCCCATGACAGGGGGTTGAAACAAGATGAGCTTTCAAGTCCCTTCCAACTCACACCATTCTTTGATTCTATGAATAAGATGAGAGAATAGCATGAGGAAAAAACACAGCTGGCTCTCCTGCCCTCAGGGTGCCTTGGTGTGGGTCTCTAAAAATGGCTAGAGATTCTAGTTTTGATCACCTAAAATTGCCTGGTACTAGAAGCTGCATGGCAGGAATCAGTCCTGGCTTACAGGTGTGTGATGCTCAGTTATAAAAAGGTTCTATTTTTCTGTTTTGAGTGCTTACAAATATCAATGTTTTAGCAAGGCCAAACAAATTCTCTCTAAAATCGTGGGTAGCAGGTGCAGTGCATGGTGGTGACTGGCATGAAGTCTATTGTCTCTCCTACTTCTCTGTTTATGTCAGTCTGTAACTCTTTTTGCTCGTTATGCTTATCACACAGCTTTTAATAGTTACAGAATGTGTTTGAATTACGTTTGAAATTCAAATTTCACACAAATAGACGCTTGTTCTTGAACCAGTGTTTGCGTCTGAGTAGTTGGGGGGAGGGGGCTGGTAGTATTTCTTACATATTGCATGCACTCACCATGTTCTTTTCCATTACAGCAGGAGTCGAAGGAAGAGAGTGGATTGCAAAAGAAGAGAACAAAGCAGCTGGATCGAACGAAGTTTGCTGCTAAAAGAAAAATTGCACGTAGGTCTTGATTGTGGGGTCGGGGAAGTTGTCTGGTGCTGAGCAGCTTCTGCTGTTTGTGCTAGAGATTATTTCCCTTGCAGAAAGGCTGTGACATGGCTGAGGATGCAGAAAAGACCCTTCACAGGGCTGGATTTTGCCTGTCAGAATAGTCACTCTGTCACTTGCTTTCTCCCCAGGTAGTGTGTGTGCAGACTGGTGCACTTCCAAAATAAGTGTGTGAGGGTGTTGGTACCTCACTGGGTTCAAAACTGGCTGAGGCTGATCTGAACGTGCTGTCAGTCACAAACTGTTTCCCTGTCCAGGCCCCTCTGCTCCTGTCTGTGCCTGAAACATCACAATGCTCTGACCCGACAGCTGCCGCTCAGGAAGGATCTGAGTCGCAGCTGACAGTTCTCTGAAATCATCAGCTCACAGTGTGGGGGCAGCCAGAGCACCAGCAACGTTGGGCATCATAAGGAAGGGTGTTAAGAACAAGGGATTTGGTCGATATCATTTTGCTGTTACATAAAGTGCTGGTGCACCCTTGTCACAGTGCTATGTGCAGTTCTGGCCTCTGCTTAGCAAGGACACAGTGGTGCATCCAGAAAAGGACAGTCCAAGCCATGAAGGGGTGGAACAGCTGCCTGGTGAGGAGAGACTGGAAGGCCTGGGGCTGCTTTGTTAGGAGAGAACGGTGGGATCAAAGTTCCCATGAGGAAGGCAATGCCTCAGCTGAGCACAGAGGTGTTGTTTACCAGCTCCTGGGGTGTATCAGTGGAAATAGCAAGAGATAGATGAGTTTAAAACGGGCGAAGGACAGTAATGCTTCACACAGCATGGGGTGAACTCCTGGAAGTTTGTGTCACAGGAGGTTGTGGAGGGGTCAGTATCAACAGCTTTAATAAGGGATTAAATGCATTCGTGGATAATAAGTCTATGAACAGATGCTAAAGCCTGGGATGTTCCTGCTCATATTCTGATGTACAGGCAGAAGGGCCCACTGAGCATGGCCAAGGTGCCTCTGCTCCCTGTACAGCCCCACATGTTATAGCAGCCAGGCCCCAGAGGGTCCCCACTCGTGTTCCTGTGCTCTGCGAGGCAGTGGTCCATCCAGCATGCAAAATTCAGGACGTTTTAAAATGGGAGAGATGTTGCCTCCTGCAAAACCCAAAGCAATCACTGAACAAAATGGAGCACGCCAGTGCTCCGCGAGCAGCAGCAGTTGGGCTTGTCAGTCCTCACAGGGCTTGTGTGAATTAAATTGTTTTTAATAGAGGCCTAAGGCCATAGCACAGAACAGCCCAGCTCTTTGTGGGAGCTGCAGCCCACTGTGCATGTCTGTGTTGAACATGTAAGATAGCAAAGTCAGAGATGAGGAAAGAGTTCTTTTTCTTATTCTTCTTTTTCTCCCAAAGGAAACTGAGCACCAAATTAAAGCTGAAACCCCCCTTGGAGATGCCACTAAAATGTGACCAAACATATGGTGCTAAGAGGAGCGATCTGCTGAAGTTGGATGTCCTCGTTGCATCATTGAGCATGTAGGGTTTCAGGAGCTGGTGCTGTGCAAAAGGTGTTCAGTGTGCTCCAGAAAATCCGCGGGAGACAGGGCTGGCTCTCCAGACGTTGTATAACGGAGGAGTTCTGCTGTGTTTCTAGATGTTGAAATTATTGATAATAGTTTTTCTTTTCCTGGGGCAAAAGCTGCCTTTTTTTGTTAGTTAGTGTGCACATCTGAGTTTGGGGGTGCCTTGCGCCCCACGGTCAGAGAGTGGGGGCTTATTTGAGCACGTGTGGTGGTGGGGCTGTTCTCATTTGTGGGAAGCTATAATTAGACTTTTGGTGTTTGCTTTTAGGCAAATTAAGATTTGAAGTAGTAATTATTTTTCCCAGTGTCTTTAAATAAATTCTTTGAATTGCGAGGCAAATTGGTCTTTTGTAAGGATTGGGTGCTTCTGGGTAGAGCAAGTTCTTTCTCCTCGAAACTGGAAAATTTCAGATATTGGCAGGCACTCGTTATGAAGCGTATCCTCCCTTTTTTGCTTTGTTGTGGTTTTATTCATTTTAACCTAAAGCCATAACTAAAATATATCTGTGACGTTTCATCCTGACAGGATAAATGGAAATACAAAACCTAAAGAAGACTCTCTCTTTTTCCGGAGGAAGTCAGTGCTTTAAAGCACATTTGAATGTTTTTACTGTAATTGCACTTTGGATATGTGGAAATACTGAGATCCCGCATTTCTGTTATTTTTGAGTAAATCTCTTATTAGTAAGTGTTTTAACTACAACTAGTGGGGTTTTGCATCTAATTCACTTTGCAAATGTCAAAATGGAACATAAATCGCTTTGCAAATCGTCGTATTAGCATTTAAAAAGGCTCTGAAATGGTTTAATTTGTTTAGGGCTGCCGTATCTTAAAAACAGTTTTCTCTCTGACCCCTCCTTCCCATCTGCGGGTCTCTTTGCTGCCCTGGTCCCCAGAGAGGCGCTGGGATTTCGTGCCGCGTTGGGATGGACCGTGTGATGAGAGGCTTTTGGAGTGTGAGATGCAGAGTTCCCAGTGCCGGTGCTTCCCCCTAGGAATGGGATCCTGCAAGGCGAGTGATGAGTGCGAGCTGAGCATCGGTCCAGATGGAGAGGGGTCGTTTCTCCCGGGATCTGTGGAGCCCCCGCCACACGCTCTGAGCTCTCTCCCCAGCTCTGTTTGCACACAGTGGTCAGGGGCTAACGCAGCACTCTGGGTTTCTAATCATCATAAATTATGACGGCTGCAATCAGCATCAAGTTTAATAAAACACACGGCGCTGAGAAGCGATCAGTCCTGGAGTATTTCTACCGTCAGCTCCACTTAAAGCAGGTCAGGTCTGCTGGAAGGCATGAGCAGAGCTGCTCTTTGCTCTCCCCACGGTAATGCCAGGTGGATTTAAACTCGAGATTTCCCCATCTCCAGAGCACCTACTCAACTGGAACGTGCACTATAAGTGCATCTTGTTTGTCACTGGTTTCTTTGCCAGAGGCAGCATTTGTCTGGCACATTCTCTGTCCCCAGAGGGGAAATTGCTGTGCCAGGGAGGGAGAAGAAAACAAAATGTACAGCAGTAACTCGCCAAAAAAATGTTTCTTTTTATTAAGCTTCATGGATGTTGATAGCCTGAACTGGCAAACACTCAGGCCCTCGTTGAAGCACGTGGAAAGTCGTGTGTTGCAGGGTGCTGCTCGTGTGCACTGCTTTTCCTGTGCATGTCAGAGTTTGCAGGATCTGGCCTGATTGCTTTGGTGGTTTGGGCAGGAAAACAAATCAGCACACACTTTCTGAATACTTGGAAAGTGTTTGGTATTATGGAAAAAGAAAAGACTGGATGTGGCACTAAGTGCTGTGGTCTGGATGACACGGTGGTTATTGGTCAAAGGTTGGACTCAAATCTCAGAGGTGTTTTCCAACCTAATTGACTCTGTGATATGCTGTTTAATGCTGCTGTTTTTGGGGCTGGGAGCTTTCTCCATACACTGGATTGTCGTGTGCTTTCCATTAAAGGATGCTTTTTTTTTTTTGCCCTGGTCCCTCCTGGCTGTAACATCATAGATTGACTTTGTCCAAGGACAAAAGATCCCCACGAGCCCTGAGAGCGCAGCAGTCTGCTTTCCCTTCAACCTCTTTCTTAATTTTCAAAGGAATTACCCCCCACCCCCACCCTGCCCCAAACCAACAACCTGAAGCTAAGTGCTGTTTTAGCAGGACACATAAAGGAATCTGGAGATAATCAGTCCAAAAATGCTTCAGATCCTGCTTGGGTGGGGGAGCAGGAGGCTGCCTTCAGCCAGGAGCTGGGGGAAGGGCAGAGCGAAGCTCTGCTCTGTGGATGCTCCCGGTTGCAGCGGTCATGGACAGGCTGTGCTATGACCAGAGCGCGGCTGCACTGCTGTGTTTGGGTGGCAGCCGATAGGGAGAGGATGGGATAGAAAATAGGAGCCTGCAACTTGTGAATGCATTTTTATCCAGGGAAACGCCTGTCTCCGGAGCTGGCTGCAGTGAAGACACGTTTTGTGCTTGGGCAGCCTCCCTGTTCAAATGGCATGTCTTAAAGATGTTGTAGCCCGTCGGAGAGCATGAGCCTTTGGTTCATGCATGAGATGGCACGTGCAGGATTCTGCCTGGAGGAGGGAGCGGGTTCTGAAGGAAATCTGTCAATTTGTTTCGAGTGAGAAGATGTATTTTTCAGCTCCTGAGAGTGTTGTTGAGTTGTTTTTCAAGCTGCACTCCATTTTGCAGGCATTGTATATTTTAAGCAGAGTGAAAGTGTTGGATTGAATCTAAGTAAATAAGTGTTTTCCAAAGTAAGTAACTGCTTTGTTTCTACATAGCCAGTCTAGACTTCTGGTTTGATTGGAGTGAGGAATATTTCAGGAATAAATTTTCTGCTGAAATAGCAGTTACAAGTGTAGGAAACCTGTTTCCCATGCATGACTGACTTAGTGATGCAGTGGAGTGGTGATGTGAGCAGAAGGGGGATGTATGCATGTGAAATATCCTCTATAATACCACCAAGCAAGTAACATTATCCTCCACAGAGCTTTCCACCTGCGGCTTGGGGTGAACAACATGCAGCTCTTTTTCTCTCGGGTAGGTCTCCTGTGGTATTGCAGGTATCTGTGTGTCAGAAGGCAGTGAGGTGTGCTACTTAGTTAGTAAAAAAAGTGTCTTAAAGAAGATGTGTTGTTTATCCTGCATTGCTGCTGAGCCTAACCGATATAAAAACGAGCACGCTTTAGAAATCTGTCCTTTTCTTTTCTCCTTGAACATGCCTTCTGCAGCTGCAGTGTGTGTTGTTTGATGGCAAATAAAATGTCGTGTTGCAGTTAATATACTCGGGGAATGGGAGCTTAGATTGCTGTAGAAACCTGAAGTGAAGTTCCTGACCTGAGTTACCTTTCTCGTTAATGTTGCCTGCTCCGGTTTTGGTGACACCTTTTCAGGACAGCTGAGGTTTAGATGATTTGCTCTGCATTCCTCCTGGAGAGGTGGGACTCTCACCCATTTCTCCCTACATGCTGGATATTCACTGAGTGTTTACATACACCTGCAGCTGTGATTTGACATTATCCTATTTCTTCTGCTGTAGAGATGACTGAAGAGGAACAATTTGCACTGGCCCTGAAAATGAGTGAGCAAGAAGCTAGACAAGTGAACTGTCAGGAAGAGGAAGAGGAGGAGCTCTTGAGGAAGGCCATTGCTGAGAGCCTTAGTGTAAGTGCACTTCTGTGAAGAGGCTCGCTAGGGTTCTTCAGCACCATTGCTGTCTGTGCTTGTTTTACCATGCTGCACAAAAGAAAGTTTTACTGGGAGGCCTAGATATTCCCAGCACAAACTGGAACGACAGCACCCACAGAGTAGTTGCTTTGTACCATTCCTAGTGAGAGGGACATGAACCATAACCCCAGCTGTCCCTGTTTTGGGATACAGAGTTCTGATTCGGGGTGGGGGAATCTGCAGTCCAGGTGATGGCTGCCAGCGTGCTGGGGGAGCCCTTGGTGTGCTGTGCTGATAGAGAACATGTCTGTAGGAGAGTCAACCTTTTGTTTTTCAGAGCTGTCAGCCCTCAGACTCCTCAACTGCAGCTCCTCAGTTGTCAGTGGAAGCACTGGATTCACAGGGCCAAAGCCAGCCTGCTGAGAAGGAAGGTTCTGAGATCCTGGGAGGTCTGGCATTCTGCCCTGACACCCCTCCCTCTGACTGCAGCTCCCACTCACAGAGCTCCAGAGCTGATGAGAACGGACAGATGGATGTCGCCCGGAGCCCCTTGGTAGTGTTGAGGAGGTTAAGCCAGGAAATCGTTGAAAGCTCACTAGTATCCAGCATAATCGTGTCTCCGGGGAAGGGCCAGCCTGTGACAAGGTCAAGTGAAAAGTCTTCCTCACCAGCAAAAAGTGATTTGAGTGATGTGTTACCCAGCGCTGTCGGAGAGGACTTCATGTCTTTGAGTCCCACCTTTGGCAAGGTGGCTTCAGGCTCCTGGCGACTGACACCTCGGAGACTGTTCGCCAGCCCGTCCAGCTCTTCCGAAGCAGCAGGCCATGAACCAAAAGAGCAGCTCCTGCCCTGCACTGGCCATTCTGTGGGAGAAGCTGGTGCTGGGAGCTCAGCCACGCTCTGGAAGAGCAGGACCACAGAACAGTGTGACAGCCCCAGGAGGAGTGGTGGAGGAGCAGGTACCAAACACAGCTCGCAGCCTGGGCACACTGCCAAGGTCTATGTTTCCACAGAGCAAGCAGAGCAGAACGAGGGGTCTGGCAGTACCCCGGATCTTTGCATGCAGACTGCGGTGGAGGAGAAGCACAAACAGGAGGAGGCAAAAAACACAGTGCACTATTATTGGGGCATCCCCTTCTGCCCCAAAGGGGTGGACCCCAACCAGTACACCAAAGTCATCTTGTGTCAGCTGGAGGTTTACCAGAAGAGCCTGAAGCAGGCTCAGAGGCAGCTATTGCATAAGAAGGAGTTTGGTAACCCAGTTGTGCCCAGTTCTTCCTTGAGCCAAAATGAGCTTGGGAAAGGAGAGGAGATAAGCAGGGAGAATGGGGTTGCTGATGGTACAGAAGATGGAGACACAGAGGGACAGGAGTCTGAAAACATCACCTGGCTCCACCCTTCAAAGAGGAGGGAGGCAGAGAGTCCAGGGCACAGCATGGAAGAAGAGAAGAACTCCACTTCTGATGATGAACCGACCACCAGCTACTGCCAGGTAAGAGCTTTGCCACTGAGCAGAGGTTGAGCAGCCATGCCCTTCTGTCCGTTTTATGGTTCAGTCCCTTCTGCAAAGCAGGCACTGCTATTTAATGCCTCTCTTAAATTGAGAGACTTCCTCCCCCAGCCACACAGTTACTGTGGAAGGGAGAGAAGTGCACAGGCTGACACCCAGCTCACACGAGATAGGGGCCATTTTGAGCAGCCCTGCAGTCATCGTTAGTGCTCCAGAGACCGACTCATCCAGCTGATCCTTCTCAGAAGGGTGTAGCCTGGCAGTGTGTCAAGGTAGAGGGCGCAGAGGTGATGCTGACCACCACCAGCTCTGGCAAACCAGTTTATAAACCTGTGGCTGCGTGGGGAGCTCTGTCTGGGTTTCCCTTTGCAGATAGAGATATGGGTTTGTCCTTGCGGCGCAGCCTTTCCCGTTTGCCCCTCCGTGCTCATCTGCGTCCATCAGTGCTTCACCCTTGGAAGTGCTCTTTTCCTTCGTGGCTGGGAGAGGCTCTGTGTGGTTACAGGCATCTTCTGCCTGCCGGGGTGATGTGTCACCGCAGTGGTGCTCCCTGTCCTTGTCGTGGTGCTGGGCACCTTCTCTCGGGCTCGGGTGTGCTAGACACTAGGTGTCAGCCTCTGTCTCCGTCAGGGCTCTCCTGCTGGAGCGGAAGGCAGCTTTCTGTCACTGCTAAGTTTAAACAGATTGCTAGTCAGATGAAGTATTTATTACTGCTGTATTTTAGGTTTGTGTCAGCCTTTTCCAACCCTCATTTTTCATAATGACTTCACTCCCGGATCATTGTATAACTTTATCTTCTCTATGACTGAAGCCTTGGCTCTGTTGTTCCTGTTTTCAAGTGTATTTGATCATTTACCCTGGTGTTAGAAAGATACTTAACTTGTTTTGTGATATTTATATTCTGTCTTGTAATATTGAACACTTAGGAAAAACGTCATGTCTGCATTTTCTGGTTGCAGAAAAAGAGCGGAGCAGCCTGTGCTGAAATGTGACTTTTCATGACAGTGCTTTGGCTCGGGTTTAGGGGATGGAGATTTAAACAAGCCTTAGAGGTGATCTGCAGAGGAAAGGAACTGACTTGTGCCCTTTTTCATTTCCTTAGGATAGATACAAAAGACCTGAGAGGTTCTTAAAGCAAAGTGCACTTTTTTTTTCTGTAGCTTTTCCTCTGGAAATGAAGGTATCATTATACTGGAAGATTGGGGTGACTGGAGGTCTGTGGATGTGTACTCTAAAGCCTTTAGGAAGCTACAGCAGCTGGGAAGGGCATGAACTTTTAATCAGTACTGAAAATTGTGTGGTTTTTTAAAAAATACTATCTGTTTAATGCTAATACCTAATTAATTCTTGGGTAGAAAAGAGGTTTTAGTGGTGCTGACTGGTAACTTGTATGCTACTCCTCTTGACCATGGGAGCTCTCTCGGAGCCATAACCGAGAGATGTAGTAGCCTTACTGATATTTTTAAGGTGGAAAAATAAGGGAGGGGGAGCAGACTTTACAATTTCAAGCCTAGCCCAAAAATTGCCAGTCTTTTATTTACACGAGAGAAAATAATTTCTAAATGCCTTTTCATCTGCTTTATCACACCCAGCATGAGAGGTAGCTCCTTTCTCTCGCCTCTCTGTGCAGTCGCACACTGAGGCCAGAGCAGGTGATTTACTTGCAAAATCGATACGTTTGATGTTTGCTTGTGCCTTGTCTCCATTTTTTTCCCTCTATCAAATACAATTCCACTGGCAGTGACAAAGGAGGGGCCCAGCGCTGTCGTGTCTCCAATGTGCTGCATCTCCAGGAGACCCTTTGCTGCCTGTGCTGCTCTGGGGCTCCCCCAGTGCCACCAGGGCTGCTCTGCTGGTGGGGCTGGTGGGAGATTTTAGGCTGTGCTGAGTCTAGAAACCATCCTTGAGGACTCAAAGCTGTCCTTGAAAAAGGACATGGCCTCATGCCATGTGTGAAATGAAGGTGGAAATGATGTGCTTGAGGGAGGCTGCCTGTATCCCTGCCCTGAAACCTTCACCTGGAATGGGCACAGACCTTCCAGCCCGGCGGGCACAGACCTTCCACCCTGGCAGCAGTTGACTGCTGCCACTGCCTCCCACAGCCAAGGGATGTTTGCACAGAGCAAATCCTGGTTGTCAGGAGATCTCACAGCCTGTGAACCTGCACTAACAAACTTCAGTGCTAATAGAATCAATTTCTTCAGAGCCTTTCAGATAAGGTTAGGGGACTCTTGGTCTTTAAAAGATTCAGAGGGAAAAGACCCAATTCGGGAGATTTAGAGTCTGGTGACCTGAATTAGTGCCATATTTTATAACAGATATACAAGGAAAACCAGAAACGTGGATGAGCGTTCATGACCAGGGCAGAGGCATTGTTACAAAATGCACAGTTCAGTACAAAGACAAATAAAAATAAAAGAGGAGGTGCAGTATTTTATGTTAATGATGAGTTAGCCTGCAAAAAAGTAAAGAGAGCTTAGATAAAACAGGATATTTTGGGGATTGGAGTCATGTTAGGGAAATTTGACAGGAGAGGTTTTGATTTGGAGCTTTCTGGGGAAGTACATCCAGGAGTGGAGCTGATTGAAGTTGAAACCTATGGTGGAAATCAAGCTCGTAGCATTTGATAGACTCAAGGAAGGGGGAGGAAAACTCCTTGGGTTTCTTTGAGACCTAGCATGAGAAATTGTAGGCCTGACAGCAAGGACTGCTAATAAACCGTTGTAATTCCACCTGATTAGAGGATGGGAAGTGTAACATGTACACTGCAGAAGAAGAAAGGGATCTGGGTAATGACTGGCATGTTAGCCTGACCTCGGCAATGCATAAGGCCTTTGAACAAATTTTAAGGGAAAGAATAAGTGGAGTCATGGAGCTAAATGAAAAATGGGATAAAATGCACACAGATTTTCCAGCTGTAGACTGTGCAGGTTAATCTGTTCCCTTCCTTTGATGGGACAGCTGATTTCCCAGGCAAGAAAAATGCAACAGATTTTATCTCTAGGAAAAGTACTTCTCATGGTCAAGCATCAGCTATACCAGTTGATCAGGTCATTCTGGCTCAGGAAAATAAGTTTTAAAGTGAAGTAGGTGAGGGCTGCTGGGTGAGTGGAGGGGACACTATAACCTTGGGTTGTTTCAGGCTCAGCACAGGTGGAGGTGGAGAAGAGCTATGGTTGCTGCCTACAAGTACACTTAGGTGGATGCTGGGAACAGGCAGAGAGCATGGAAGGTGATGGGCAGCGTTGGAAGGAGTGGATGGGCATGGGCTGTCCAGGAACATGTCTGGGCAGCAAGGTAACAAAAAGTACTGCCAGGCTTTATTGCAGGGAGTACCTTGCCAAAAGGAGGGATGGAGGGAAAAAGCTGACTAGTTCCGGATGGATACTGAGCCATTTTCAGAAAAAAATATACAGCAGACTGGGTGCAATGTCATGGACAGAATCCAATGACCCAGCAGACCCCAGTCAGGTGCGCACCTTGTTTTATATAACACCAGAATTTTCCTTTCCAGCCCTCCCAGGTGCTGCCTGCAGAGGATGTGCCTGAAGATGGGGAACCCATGCAAATTGCACACAGGTGAGTAAGGTGTTCAGAGTGTGGGGCTCACAGGTTCTCTCTGGTGATGTGGACTCTTCCACTCTCCCTGGAGTATTTTGGGGTGCAGTCCCACCACAGCTCGCTGCAGGGCTTGCTAGAAAGGCTGGCTGCAGTCACTGCTGTTTAATATCCCTGGAAATATATGGCTTTGGAGCAGCATGGGAGAGGTGGGGCACAGCTGAGGAGAAGGGATCAGTTGTTGTTGTTGTTGTTGTTTTATAAGACATGCAAGGTGCATCCTTGTACAAGTTGAAGGAGTTGCTCCTTGCCCTCTGAAGCTCCTGTGACACGGTGCAGTAAAGCCGTGGGGAGCTGGAGGTGAGTTACAGCGATGCCATCACGTGTCTGTCGGGGAAGGCGCACTGGCAGCATGGGGATGGGTTTACTGGATTTCTGTGTGTATTTTTATGTTCTTGCCTTACTGCTGAAGAGGAAAGCAGGGAGGAGGAAGCCAGACGGCACTGCCTATCAGCCAAAGATAGAGTGCAGTGCTCCAGAAAAGCCACTTCAGCAGATGACAGGTGTGGGACAAGTCAACATGATTTTCTTCAGATTTAAGCCTCCTCCTCTTTTCCTTTTTTTTTTTTTTTCCTCTCTTTCCTGTGGGATGCAATTCTGTAGCAAAGGCTATGGAGAAGAAGGACAAATGGGAGAGGATTCAGTGAGCAAGTTACAAGAAAGGCCAGATAATGTCATGTTTTTAATTTGCTGGGTTTTATAATTTAAACCTACTTTGGAACAAAACTGCCAACTTTCCTCTCATCTAGCAGCATTTGGCCTGAGCAGTTAATATCAATATGCAGAGTATGAAAATCCCTCTTGCTTGCACCTTTATAACAAGATTAAAACCTGCCTTGGGGAGCAGGAGGAACCTGCAGCTGCCGCTGCTGCCGAGGCTGATGAGCCTGTGACAGCTGAGCTCTGAGCTTGCGTAGAAGGCAGCGAGGTGTGCGCTCTGCAGCGCTGGCCTCCTGCCTGCTTAGGACCTGGGAGCCCAGGATAGGGAGGATATGAGAGTAGAGGGACCTCTTTCCTTTGGTGTAGCTGGTGAGGTTAGTCTGGGACATTCCCCAAGCTGCCCAGGAGCTCCTGGCTGCCCGCCTTGGGGTGGGATGCACCTGGATGATCACCTTCTCGAGCAGCTGGAACATCTGCAGCAAGGCAAGAAATGGCTGCAGTCTTTGCAGTTTTGTGCACATTAAGTGTTGCCATCTGGCTCCTGGTAATTTGCCAGCACAGGCCTCTCTTGGGTACGGCTCAGGCACCCCAAGTGCTCAGCAGCACTTAATAGGAAAACATGGCTCTGAGCTGTCTGGAGGGAGTGGAGCAGTTTAGGAAGTGCCAGTCCTGTGAAGAAGCTGCTTTGCTTTCTGTGGGCTGCTGTCCCTGCTTGTTCCACGCTTTGTACAGAGCATGGAAGATTGGGGTTTTAATAAATGATTATAGGCTTTGTTACCAGGAGATAGTTGGTGTAGCAAGAAATGTGGTTTGACTTCAAATTGATTAGCCCATTTTATAAATGTCATAGCAAGTTGTTTTGTGTGAGTTCTTTTGAAGAGAGCCCTGATGTTAGACACAGAGTAAAACATGCTCAGCCTGGATTCATAACAAATGCTTTGAGATGCTTTATTTAGAGAGAAAAACCACTTGTGATTTCCTATCAGAATTTTTTTATTTATCATAAATCAGCAGTGGCTGTTCTCTCTTCTCTAAGGCCTGTGGTTGAGCTTAATAAATCTTGTGTTTGTCAGTGCGGGGATTCATGTTTTTAAAGTGTGTTCTTGCATACTTGATCAGACTAATCAGAGAGCCATGCAAGGCGCAGAGTGTGTCAGCATGGGTGCCAGACTTACTCAGCAATGCCTGCCTGTGTCAGAAAGACACTGTGCAGTGAGGTGGGAGGAAAAAAAAGGAGGAATCCGAAGGTCGAAATGAGGGGAGCAGTGCTGGGTGCTGCTCCGAGGAACCACCACGGTGATGCTGAAAGGGCTTTGCTGCAGGGAAGATGCCTTGTGTCACATCTGTGCTGCTTCTGGCTGCTGTGCACAGGGATAAGGGAGAAAATGAGCAGTGTGAGGAGGGAGAGGATAATGCGGGATAAAGCAGGTCTGTCTTTCCTCTGTGAGGATTTCCTTCCCCAGACAGAAAGAGGCGCAGTGCTGGTACCTGCACAACTCCCACGTCTTCTCCCACAGAGAGTCCCACAATTGTGAGCAGGTATTTTTGCTCCCTTGACAAGAGATAATGACCCTTTCTGCCTTTTAGAATGAAAAAAAATTGGGGTTTTTTCTTAGGATGGCATTTTAGACTCCTATTGTGCTGTTATCCTGGTCATTTCTGGCTGTCAGATATTGACCACTTGGAAATTATGGCATTGTCTGCTGTTCTGAACTGCATGGGAAAGGCAGGTGTGGCCCTCACACCTACTGGACTGGAGATTCATGTTACATTTATATTTTGAACAGCATCTCCACAATGACCCCACTTGGCAGTAAAAGGAGCCCCAATATTGCCACAGAAAACTCTGCTGAAGAAGAGATCTCCATTTGCCCAGGTAAGAGGCACTTGAGATTGTTATGAGTTTTGTACTGAAAGTTACACACTTAGGAAATTCAGAGAAAAGAGAATTTTCAAGTTATTTGAACAAAACTAGATTACTTTCCCATCTCAATTTTTCAAGGCTAAAAATAATTTAGGTAATTTAGTTTGATCCCCTAATTTTGGACCCATTTCCTCTAAGACAGTTCTGTGACAGGGATTGCTGAAGACTTGCTGAAGAGATACCTGGATGTGCATTGGGCATGGAGGGATCACTAAAAACAAGGTGTCTCTGCAATGCAATGAAATATTCAGATTTTTCAGTGTCAAGATAATGTGCAAAGCATGAGAGCTGAAATAATTTTTGTCTTACATTAATTAAACATGTTTGGGACCAAGGAGTTTTTCTTCCTTGGTCTCTCCTACCATGTTTGAGATTTTCCGGTCCAGGGTTTTAAGTGAGAAAATTAATGAAGAGGCTGCTGCTGTTCACGAGCAGCTGTAGCAGTAGAGGTCATGGTGGTGCTTGGAGGCATATTTTGTTGCCAAGGAAGATGTGGAGGTCTAAAGAAGGTGTGTCTGCGAGACAGACCATGGAATGGGAGCTCTGCTTGTCTCAATGCGAGAGCAGCTCTATTCTTGCTTTGTCTCCATCCCAGCAAGCGTTCCACTCACTTTCCCTGTGTCTAATCTCACTCCCCATGAAGCTGCAAAGCTGCAGTGCCTTTGTCCTCACACCACCATGCTGTGACTTTAACCCCTCATCTGGCTGTGTTGTTGCACTTTGTCTGATAACATTTGTGGCAAGTCTAAAGAATGTTTTGAAACTGTGAAAACTCTTAAGGAGTGTTAAGGGCTAAGCTGCATCAACAAGTGAGGAGATAGTTGGGGGCTGCAAACCTGTGCTGACATGGAGGTGTTTTTCTGCAGAGACACAGCCAAGCCCACTGGAAGCTGTTGAGGAGGAGAGAGAAGAGCTCTGTTCAGACAGCAGAGGTGCACCTATGCAGGTAAAAGAGCTTGAAGGGTCCTCTTTCCAATCCTACCTTTTAGACCTTGGTCCAGCTGAGCTTTGCTGGCATTTCCCTTTGGGTAGCTGAAAGCTTGGACTTCTGCTGTTTGGATCCTCACAAATAGTTCCCTCTTTGCTTTTGTCTACTGCTTCTTATCTCCAGTCCCTCTTGGCTGGGGACTGCATGCAGCTGCGCTTCTGGAGCCTTTCAGTCCTATAGCTGGAGAGCTGTTATCAATTCCAGCCTGTTCTTTTATATCCCAGCACTGCTGAGCTGGAGGATGCCATCAGCGTGGGCGGCAGTGCTGTTGCTTGCCCATGCTCAGGGGTACAGGCTGTGATGCTCAGCAATGCAGAGGGACCCCAGGAGCTCTGAAGGGATTCCAAGTAAACCTCAATCACCCGTGTTGTGGCTTGCTTTTCCCTGTTACTCTGAAATCCAGTTTGCTCTCCACAGACCATATCTGAGAGGCTAACAGGAGAGCTTCACCCAGAGATCAGACTGGGATAAGGATATCCTTGAAGTGTTGAGGGCTGGTGGTGGTTTTCAGGCCAAGCAGAGTGTCCTGAGTCCGGGAATCTTGAGTTTTGTGCAGTAATAGTTGATAGCAATAGTAAGTCAGTGGCAGGGCCATCCTCTTACCTCTTGCTGCAGATGTGCGCTGTGTGCAGCCCCTTTCCTCGTGTTGTCACACCTGCACAGCAATTGCTTTGCAGCTGTCACTGTACCAACATCTGACTTCAGTTCCTGCTTCTGATAAAACTCCCTTTGTCTATTAATTTAGAGAGCGATATCAAAGGGGTTGCCAAGTACTCCTCTGGCAGGGTACATGAATACAGAATCGTACAGCTCTTGACAAGAGGATTCATTTGTGGAAAGCTCATTCTGGGAGTTTGCAGCTTGTACAGCGCGTCTGCAGTTCCAATGTCTCATTCTCACAGGCCTCTTAATAAACCATCTTCTGCTCTCGTGTGCCTTTCATTCTGCAGGTATCTCCAAGCACTGCTCAGTCAATTAGGGACTGCAGCAAGGAGAGAGGCAGTCCTGGGCTGGCCACCAGAGCACATTTTTGACCCATTTGGCTGTGGGCAGGACACTGCCCTGTCCCCTTGTGCTTTGCAGAGGGTGCCCTGTGTCTCACACCTCTGCCTGGATGGCACAAGGTGGTGGGGAGCAGGTTCCTAGGGATTGTTTGACGACATTATGGTTGGCAGCAGGTCCCAGTCCGGAGCCTGCAGCCCTCCAGGAAAACAGCAGAAGCAGCTACCATGGCATCAGTGGTTTGCAGGAGCCAAGCAGAGACCACTGGGACTGACTTCTTCCTAGCAGATGCTGAGCCAGGACACAGGAGTCTTGTTGAGCTCAGCCTCTAGCATTGCTCTTGGCTGGCTGTTGGCTGCAAGTACTATGTCTTGTAGGCAATTTCCTCTGCTAAAAAGCAGAGGCAACTGTCTCTGGCTCTGACAGGGGTGATTGGTTCTGCAGTTGAGGTTTTCCAGACTGTTACAGCAAGGTTTTGTACAAGCAGTCTTTTGTTACAGAATGTTGCATTTCCATTTAAAATTAGTAATTTACCACCGAATGTAGGCGGGCAGGGTGTGCAGAATTGGTGATCTCCTAAGATTGCTTTTAAAAAGGCAGCTAGAAGGAGCAGTGCCTGCTGCTTTTCCCATCATATTTTTTATGTGTGTTGTCTGTGTAGTGCAGGTTTGATCTGATCATCCATATTTGACACATCTTGTTTTTTATGGCTCTTCAGTGTGATGCCCCACAGTGAGGACTTCACAAGATGTAGTGACACTGAGATGTGAGAGAGGGGTACGAGTGTTAATGCTGTAAGTGTTGTACTTCAGCAGCCTCTGTTCAGCTGGAGGAACTCTTGTGGCAAGTCCTCTGCAGAAATTCAGGGCAGAGAGCCTCCCTGGGAATGAGGGGTGTTCCTGGGGCTCGCTGTTGTAGCCTTTCAGCTGGTGTCCGGGAGAAATGCGTTTTGAGAGTCGGAATCTCATTTTGAGGCCCAGCCCTGCAATTTTTGTCATAGCTCCTCTGAGTCAACAAAGCACCCTCCTTCCCTTTAGGACATAAAAATCAGGATCAGATCCTCATTTGGGAAAGGAAGTAATAAACCGAGTAATACAGCAAAGCGCTCCAGTGGCACGGAGCATCTTGGCTGACCCCAATTACTGCTTCCCTGAAATGATACCGTTGGAGGGAAGCAGACAGCAGTTTTGCTGCACACTGTCTACATGTCACTGCTTAGCTCTAAGAAAAGAAACCTCTCCCATATTATTTTTCTATAGGTTTCTTTACATGGTTAATATTTAAATAGCTTTTCTTAATCATCGCGGGGAGGGGAAGGTTTTTTTCTTAAATGTGGAAAAATGTTGCAGCAAGCCTGGCTAGGCAGAGATGCAATTATGGGTGAGATGGCTGCAGCATGCTGCATTTGTGAATGTCAGTGGTGTAGGGAGCAGGCTGGATCTCTGTGGGTTGGTAGTGGAACACCTTTGCAGCTGTGTGACCAATGCAAAAAGAGAGTGTCTGTAAGTGGTAATGGCACCCCGAGAATGTACACGAGCTGTGACATTCTGCCCTGGCAAAAAGCCTCTGCTAGTAATTTTGTGTGACACAGATTTTTACTGGTATTGCCTCTCTCCTTGATCGGTGTCCCCTCTGATGTCTGCTCCAGCCACCTCCTTTATAAAGGAGGAGCTTCCAGTGATCTCTCCGGGCTTTTTAAGACCACAGCAGCCTCCTTTCATCCTGGGGGAAGCTGTGTTTCCACTCAGTGCTGCTTGTGTAGCATGGATCATGTCCAGAGACTGATGAGCACAAGTCAGGTGTTGAACTCTTGCTTTGCCCCATGAATTTTCCATCAGTTTCGCTTCTGAGGTTTCCTGATTAATGGAAGCTTTGTCGTTTTTCCACTGTAGTGCAGGTGATGTTTGCCTTAAACAGTGTACATGGCTGTGCAGGGAGTTTCACCATGATTCAGAAGGACATGTTGCCTTTGCAAGAAGAATTAGTTATTAGTGCAGCGCAGTTTATTCAGCCAGTGGTGTTATTTCTGACCACTATGTGATGAAGGAAGAGTAAAACTTTCCAAGAAAATCTGAGTCTGTGGGAGGGCGAGTAGCTACCAGACAGCATGGAGCTCTGCACCTAAGCAAAAAACAGACAAGCAGCCCTCTCTGGCTAATTGTTCTTCTTCTTCCTTAGGTTGGTGGAGATGAAGATGCTGGCAGGACTGTGCCTGAGTGCAGTCCTACAGCTGCTGCCCGTGTGTCTTGCCCGCTGTGTGACCACGGCTTCCCAGCTGACGAGATCGAGGTGCACGCCATGTACTGCAACGGCATCGCGGGAGCGGAGCCTGGCGAGGACGCTCCAGGTCTGCCAAGTGCTGCTTCCACATGTTTGCTCCTCGTGCTCACCCCCCTTCCCTGTTGTTACTTGGCAGGCAGGTGCTGCAGTCTTGTCTCTCTCAGGATATTTGGTGTGCGGGGAGGTTTGTTCGCTCTGCCTTATTCCATCTCCACGCTGCCCAGGAGAGTGTTATTGGAGGCTCTGGTATTTCCAGCATCTCCTGCACAGAGACATCATCTCTGATTGACTTCACACAATAATTCACCACATTATCAGCTCCTGAATGTTACCCCAGGATCTAGTCCTGGATGCTTCAAGCAGTACTCGTAAGATGTGTCTATTGTGTGGTTTGTTGAGGACCTGCAGAGAATGTGGCAGTGGTAGAAAATGGAAGACTTGAGCCACGTGGGCAATCGTCCTTCAGGGCTCTTGAGAGGGGGGGAGTGTTCTGCACTACTCCAAGCATGGCTTGTGCTCTGCATGAAGTCTGACATTTGTATGTGCAAAAATGGCTTGTTTGGGTGGCAGAGATTGCAGAAAAGTTTCCTTCTTGTTTCACTAGAATTGCAAAATGATAACTATCAATCTGGGAGTGTGGATTTTTCTCCTTCATGTGAAGAGTGAGGCATAGAAGCACAGTGAGACTGCCCATATTAATCCTCTTTGCATTCTTTTTCATATCAGTTTTCCATAGCCAACCTTTGTGGAGCTTAAGTGAACAAATACACTGGTTGGTTATCAACATATTCAGTAAGTTATGTTTTAGCTGCTGCTTGAAATGTAAAATCTGTGTTAGCACAATGTCAGGTAATATCAAAGTAGTAGCTTGTAATAAGATTAACTTTTCAGGTTGTGAATATATAATTTTCAGTTACATACTGGGTTGTTAAATGCAACCTAAATCTATGATGTTTCAGCAATTTGAGCAAATCAGAGCTAGTACGAGAACTGTAACTTCTGCATTCCTCTAGCAGGAGGAAGTTTCACCATGTAATCTTAATGCAGAGTTGATGTAGTTTTAAAATAAAAAGTTCCTGATATACTAAATCTTTGGGGATGTGACATGGGTCCTGTCAAGATAACAGAAGCCAGAGTAGAGGCTGATGCTGGCTGGTGCTTAATTTTGGTGGAAGGTTCTCTCTGCAGGCACAACCCAGCTACTGATGCAAAGCATTTGGCTCAGGCAAATCACAAATTATCATAGTTCTTTCCCATCCTCAAGACTGATAAAGGTCTTATTTGTGTTACAAAATGGAGCAGAATTTTTAGTGTGCCTTTTAGCAGGAATGTCTTGGGCCTTGTGGTATTCTGGTCCCTGGTGTGGCTGGACTGTGAGTATATCCATTGATCCTGGGGAATCCCGACTGTGATCAGGAAAAGGCTTTGAATTCTTTGGCAGTGCAAGGGAATTTGTTCTTTTCTTTGGTGTTGGCTTTCAGCAGGACAGAGTTCAAGGCTGGCCTCTCCATTCTGCTTCCAGGCTGGTCTCCTTGGGGATGTTTGTAAGGGTAGTTATTTTGGAATTGCTACTCTGCTGTTCTGGCTTGTTCAGAACAATCCCCTTGTAAGAAAACCAGCCTGGAATAAAAGGGATTTTGCTCTGCAGTAACGGCTGTAAGCAGAGCAATGGGTTTGGGACAAAATCACAGTAATTTGAGTTTTCTATTGCCAGTTATTCTAGTATTTTCCCTGTAGAGACCAGGCTCTATTAGCCGTAACACTCTGAGACACCTGTGTTGTTTGCACCCAGCCTCTTTGCAGGACCAAGGGCTTCCTGGGCTTGGGCAGAATCCTGCCTGCCCGTGGGGCTCTGGCTCGTGGGGCACCTCGGGCCAGTTTCCAACAGCTGTTGGAAGGCAACTGTCACCCAGAGGGCTCTCAGCTGCCGGGCTGCTCCGTGGGATTTGGGTTGAATATGCAGAGATGATGTTCAGCTCTGAGCAGAGGCCAGACAGGAGCCTGGCACAGCTGTGCAGGTACAAAAGGACTCTGTTTCCAGGGCTGTTACCTTGGCATCCACCACTAGCACAGAATCCATAGGTAAAGCTAATGCATGGGGAGAAAAAAGATGTGAGAGAATTTTCTTCTGAAGCGAATGCCAGCTCCTGTGTGGGTCCAGAAGCTGTTCTCTACTGCTGCAGCACTGTGTGCTCTTGGCTGGCTGCTGGCTTCCTTGGGAGCACAGCACCAGCCTTGTGTCAAAGAGGAAGTCAAAATTCTGCCCTCTAAACCATGCCCTGATCTGTTAAGAAAAGATGGCTTCAGTTTTCCTTTGGTGCACTGGGTCAGGTGTTCCTGGTCTGTCTTCAGATTTATTAATTGGACTTACTCCTGATGTCTCTAGAATTGCAGTCCTGCAAACTGTAGCTGTCAGTGGTTTTCATTTTAATACTACAAAAGGATGGGTTCTTGCTGGTTTTACTTCTCTTCTTCCTTCTAATCATGCACCAAAGTCTCTCAGTGTCTCAGGAGGCCAGCTCAGTCTGGCTGATATCTAAGGGCAGGTTTTCAAATGAGCAGCTGGGCAAGATGAGCTACAGTTGCTTCCCCTACGTACATGGTCGCCCTGGCTGGATGCCCAGACCACCACGTACCTGGGCAGTATGAAAATCTTACAATGAATTTCCACTTTCCTGTGATCTGAGTAAATAAAAAAGAAGAGCCTGATGTTGTGTTTAGCTACCGTACCAGGCTGGGGAGGGCTCAGGTCCTGGGTTTCCAGCTCAGTGACTGGTGTTAATTCCAAGCAAATGAGTGGAGCTGTGGAATTGCTGTGCCAACTCCCTCTTTCTTCATGCACTCAACTGAAGGGTCTCACTTGTGTGAGAGGGCTCTGCTGGAGTCACCACATCCATCGCCCGCTGCTGCTGCCGGCGCAGGAATCCGCTGGTCTCAGTCTGGAAGCGAGTCTTGGCTGCAGCTGAGTACAGCAAATACTCTCAGGCTTTGTGACATACTCGATGCCTCTCACCCTCCATCTACATGCATCCGACATCTCAGTTCCCAAGCGAGCCCAGGAAAATGAGGATTTGGTATATCCCTTCCTCCCAAAGGCTCAAATGCAGTCTTGATGCAGCTGTCAGACTTCAGCGGCGGCACTGGTGCTGTTAAAAAGCTCCTGACATCAGTAGAAGTGGCACTGATACGGCAGAAAGAGTAATGAAATGGGTGCAGAGGAAAACTGCGTGGCTTCTGAGAAGGGACAAGATGCCATGAGCCAGACACCAATAGATCCTGCAAGGAAGTGGCACAGCTGGTAGTGAGCACAGGGAGCTGGTGGGTCGGACCGCAGTTGGGCTGAACAGGAAGGTGAGGAGCTCAGTGGCTCTGACCTGGCAGCTCAACATGCTGGCCAGACCTGTCAGCCCCAGGAGGTGCCCAGCCTGGGTGTGCTGATAGTGAGGCCATGATGAGCAGGGTTTGCTGCACTTCCCCGGGGTGAATGCTGGAGCCAAACAGGCCAAGGATGACTTGTCAACCAGAAGAAATGCTGAGCGAGGGAAAAGGTTGTTCTCGGGCTACGGACTATGTCTGACCCAGCAAAGAGCCTTGCATTTGGGGGAGTTACAGGGCTCCTGTCACACAAGCAGGTCAGCACTACTCCGTGGTGGGGATTTTCTCTGTGGCAAGTCTTTTCCTATGTTCTGAACCCCCTTCTTGGGGGCAACCAGCGTGTTTTGGCAGGGATTGTGCCTCACCAGCTGGCCCTGTTCTCTTTCCTTTGCTGTTTCTTCCAGCAACACAGCTGAGGGTCTCCTTCTGGGCAGCTGCAGAGCTAGTCCCAGACATCTCTAATGGGCCCATTATGCCAGATGTGTTCACTGCTTTTGGAAGAAAATAGAACTGATTAACACCTGAGCTGGTGCACAAGGCTCCCGAGACGGTGTTAAGGAATATTAACGAGCGCACGCTGATTATTTGGAGAGCAGTTCTCACCACGCTGTCAAACACACATGTTGGTTGGGTTCCTGGGAGGCTGGATGGCCTGGGGGGTGGCCATTGTTACCAGTCCTCCTAGTCAGGCTGCCACTTTAAATCTGGGCCAGGCTGTGTGAAAGAGAGACATTTGCTTTAGTTCTGCGAGTGATGAGCTGTTGGTATCAGTCATCGCCTACGAGACAATACCCACATCCTAGGAAACGCTTGAGCTTGTTTCTTCAGCGTGGTTGTCTCCCATCAACCCCAACAGCTCCTGAGCACATCACAGTACATTGCTGGTTGAAGCTGCAGATCAGTGATTGCTGCTAAAGGAAAGGCTGTGTTGCATTGTGGATAGACACTGGGGTTGCCCAACACTCTGGAAATGGGGTTTTGCTAAAACTCAGAAGAATTCCCTTTGTTCAGCACAAAATTTTGTGCTTCACTTTCTTTATCACAGATGATGTGCTAACAATAACAGGTTTGTTGTGCCCATACCTTGGATTCAGACTTTTCTCCTCATGAGTATGGGAAGCAGCGTCACCAAGCCGTAAAACAGCTCCCTGCATTGTCCCCTTAGCCAGTGTGCCTGAGAGCGCTTACTGTGACATCTGTTTTGGAGCTGGAGTCTTGAACGTCCCTGGTGAAGCAAGCTAAGCTATCTGAAACGTTCCCTGAGGATCTTTGCTGGTGGTATGTCAACAGGAATACGCTGAGAGGAATTCAACTGAAAGGGACGACGCTCCAACGTGCTCCCTGCAGATGCCTGCAGAGCCAGTTGGGAAAGGCTGCTTGGGCTTGCTGGGGGAGCAGAAATGGTTGGACCCGTCATCACCTGCTCAGCTGGGATCTCACTGGCTACCCACGTGTTGGAGCTTGTGGAGAGCAGCACTGCTCCTGGTAGAGATCTTTATCCCAGGGCTGTCTGTGGACAATAGCACCGGTCACCACAGTTCACGTGGGCAGTGGGAGAGTGATGAGCGTGGGCTCATTGTTGTAACCTCCCCTTTCCAGTGTGAGCTGTGTCCCTTCCCAGCCAGGCTCTCTCTACCGCATCTGCAGAAGGTCTGGTGCCTCTGCACAGCCCTTGCCTCAGCTCTGCGTTCCCCTGAGCCCACAGCTGGCACTGTCCCTCCCTGCAGCAGGCACGGGAGCCGGGGTTGGCAGGGAGCGGTGCCGTGCTGCCGGCGCAGCTGGGTAACGCTGCTCCCAGGCTACTGCACTGCTGCGCTCAGCTTTGAAATTCCCGCAAACTACAGGCTGTCGATCCAGCTGTTTGTGGCAAATTAGGTGTGAAATGGCCAGCTGGCTTCCCAGTGTGGGAAAGGTAAATTCTTCAGTACCCCCCCACGGAAAAAGGATGCTCATCCAGCAACCTCTTGTGCAGGAAAGAAGACCCTGCTTGTCCCAGTCCAGTGTTTCTTCACCTCTACCATCACTTCTGCTGCAGCTCTGAGTGGAAGTGATGGAAACTTGGTGCCTTTGGGCATGATGTAGGGATGGTTTTGGGGTGGATGGTAATAATCCTTTTTTGTTAACCCTTTCTGTTTTTCCTCCAGTGCTCACCCGGCATCAGAGAGAGGCAAGAAATAAAGCTGCCAGTGGTGAAAGCAGCCCGCCATCCTTAGACATTGACAAGTAAGTAGGTATGCCTGCTCCTCCAAGATTGTTTCCATTCTTCCATTCTAGCCTGACTATGGATGTCTGTATTCCCGTGCAAATGCTGGCCGTTGGCTTTATGGTGGTGTTTCCCTAAGAAATTGCTTTTCCTCAGTGCCTCTTGTTGCAGTGCTGGCTATATTTAAACCGAAGCAAGAGGAATTTGCTGCTCTCAGATTGTTTATTTTTGCACTGATTTCCTTTCAGCCCAATCCATGACGGGTCAGGAGCGCATGGCTGCTGGGGGGGAGCTGTAGCTAAAATGGTGCTAACTCAGCCGGTTTCTGATGGGAGGTTTGAGCTTGGTAACCCCAGGAAAAGAAGAGGCCAGGACATGGAGGCTGTCAACATGGCACCTGTAGTGATATTCTTAATTAAATTAGACTTTCAGAATAGCAGTGGCTTTGTTTAATCTCTCTCCATGCAGCCCCTCCTCCTGCCACCCACACAAAGCATCATAAGAGAGGATCTGACAGTAAAATCCCTGCTATGGAAGCAATTTTGCTGTTACAAACAGTGGATGGCAACATCACTAATGGAATTAGGCTAATTATAGAGAGGACAGCTTCTGTTTAGACACATTATCTGGGTAATCAGCACTGACTGGAAAGAAAATACGGGAAAAAGTGCTGCAGAGTTTTGCTCGATGGGGGCTCTCCATATGCATTTTAGAGCCTGGGGTGTTTCACTAAGAGAGTACCACTATCAAATTGAACACAATGTTGCTGGGGCTGGTCCCTGGGGGCTTTGTCTCTTCTTGGAGGTAGTCCATTCCTGAATGCAGCTCCCCTCCTGAAGAGCCAGTGTCCTCTTCTGCAGGGTTCAGTCCCTGCTGAGAGCTGGTGTAGAAGTGAGTGTAGCTGTGTAAATCCATGCCTGACCTTCATCTCCTTTCGCCCAGAATAATTTTCTTCCCAAGAACACTCAGTTGTCCTGCGTGAGCCTGAGCCTCTTCCACCCAAATGAGGGGGTTTGAGAAACAGGCTGAGCCAACCCCCCAGCAGGAGCATGTGCTTTGCAATTCTTCTCCCTGCATGGCATGATGTAAAATGGAGACAGTGCAGAGAAAGACTTGATTTACTAGTCAGACAAGTTCATCCAGCCCTGGTAAAATGTCTCTCTGATTTAACACACTTGGTTTGCTTTTCAGGCAGAATTTAACTCCCCTTTGCAAAGCCCTTGCACTTCATTTCTGTAGATTTTGACAGGGTGCTTTATGTCTGGGGAGAAATCAGTGGTGTTTGAGATAGTTAGATGAGCAGATTTGATTACTGTCCCGCTGCTGCAGCAGCAGGATACAGAGGAACAGGCAGGGAAAACTGATAATCACTCAGTCTTTGCGATTGGTGCCGGCCTGACCCCACTGAGCGAGACTGGATCTGGTGACACGTCTTCTCCATGGCATGGCCTGGAGGAGGAAAGTCACCGCTGGTGTCTGGGAGCCCGGTGCAGGGTGAATCCTAATGCAGTGCTCTGTCCTTTGCTGCCTGGCAGGTGTGAGAAGTGCTACCTCTGTAAGTCACTGGTGCCACTGCTGCAGTATCAGAGGCACGTGGACAGCTGCCTTCAGGCTGCTAGGCAAGCTCAGGGAACCAGGAGGCTGCGAAGAGCCAAGGTGAGGGGCGACCCTGCACACCATCCCCTTTGCTTTGCGCTGGGTGTGGGGCTGGGTTGGCAGCAGGAGCTGTTTCCCTGGTTGGCAGGGATGAGCTGACCTGATGTAGGATTGCCTGTCCCTGTGGGCCACTGTGGACAGAGAACTCATTGCCCTCCTTCCCACGACGCTCTCCGAAGAGCACGGACCAGTCCCAGGTGTGAGCTAATCCAGCAGAGCTGCCAGCAGCATCTCCAGTGGGCAGGCAGCCAGGGCTGTGCTGCTGCCAGCCAGCACGCCTCAGTCCTGCAGCCTTCCTGAATGTTGATGGAATGGAGGCCAGCATAAGGATGACAAACCTCTCTGACTATCCACAAGCCCATTCCCAAGGGGAAGGCTTTAGAGCCAGAGCAGGGGAAATTGCTCAGTGCTGGGAGCAAATGGCAGCGTCCCGGGAGAATTGTGGGGGAGCGAGCGCAGTGGAGGTGTGCCGGGTGTGGGCAGCGTGCCTTTCTAGAGGAGGTGGGAGGCAGGAGCGTGGGTGGCAGCTGGCTCACAATCACTTGCCAGGTGTTAGCCCCCATTGTGCTTTTTCCTGCTCGTGGTGGTCCCAGGGGAGCACAGACAGGGTCCTTCCAGGCCTTCCTGCTGGTTCCTGCAGGCAAAACCCTAGTGCAGCAGCTTTGCCTGCACTCAGAAATGTGATTCACGGCATGAAGATGCAACATGATGTCTTAGTTTTGTATAATCCCTTAAATCCATCACAGACCTCAGCCCTTTGGGGACTCAGATGCAAATGATGAGATTTCTGGTTGATGATTTTGGCTGGGATACAGCCAAGCGCTGTGTGGTTCAGAGTACTGCAGGGCATGGCTGCTCCTGCATGTGACCGGCTCTGTGGGGGCTGTTTGCCTGTGCCCCACAGCTGGCTGGTGCCTGGGTCCTGCAAGCAGGCACAGGCACAGGGTATGGGGGGAAAGATGCTGAAGCCAGGGGACTCTTTGGGAAGGCTCAGAAAGGCTCTGTGTTACCTCTGTGCCTGCCTTGTGCTGAAATGGCGGCTCACTGGGGAAGCCTGGCCATGGGCTGAGGCCATTGCAAAGCTTCCTAATGGCATTGTTGGGCTTGCGGTTTCCTGCTATGGCCCATTTTGGGGTGATTTGCAGCTTCAACCCCACAGCCAGAATGCCAGTGCCTTCCAGAGCAGTTCTAGGGGCAGGGAGCACCCAGGAGAGAGGACTTTGCTGGGCCAGTGAGGCTCAAATCAGCCAGGTCAAGTGGTCTTCCCCTAACACGCGTGACCAGCACGGCTGCATCTTCCCAGGGGCAGAGAGAGGGCACAAGGTGTGTTCCTAATTTGGCTGTGCCCTGCAGGAAGGCCCTTCCCTACAGCACCAAGCCACAATACCCTCGGACAGAGTGGGACGAGCCTGCCCTTGGACATGCAGTTCTGGGGGATGTGTGCCAGCTGTGCCAGAGCCCTGATGCTCCTGTTTGTCACAGCCCTGTGCTTGCTGGCTGGGCTTGGGGATGATGTCCTGTACCCTGGCCTCCCTCTTTACTGGGTTCTGCTTTTTTAGTTGCTCTCTGCTGCCTCTGCTTGAGCACTAGTTGGGCTGGGCATGGAGCAGTGCCCTTCCCATGGGTGGCTGGAGGCCCTGGATAAGCAGCATTCCCTCTTGTGCCCAGCCTGACCCTAAGGGCTCGGGGAACAAGTGTCCATGAGGCCATCCTGGCTGAGGGGTTCCCTCGTGGCAGCGCTGTGATGGTGGTTCTCCTCTCCTTGGCAGGACACCGGAAGTCAGGAGAGAGGACTCCTCAGGATGCTGGAGCTCTCGGAGAGCAAGTCTGAAGGTGGAAAACTTTCTATGCCAGCCTGGCTGTGTCAGGGCTGCCCTTTCCCAGCTCTCCCCTTTTGTTCCTGGCTCGTCCTGGGCTGTTCTGGGAGAGCAAATTCCCCTTGGAAGGGTCTGTTCTTTCTGAGCAGAGCAGGAGGCTGTGGGCTTAGCTGGCTGTCAGCATTCCCCAGCTGGCTGCACACATCCCTGCCAGTACCCACTGGATGTGTGCCCACTGGACTCACACCAGAGCCCAGGGTCCTTGTACGGATAGGGGTGCACTCTGAACCATTGCACCAGGACATGTCCAGCTTCCTGGGGGATGTGGGAGGCTTCTGCTGTCCCTGTCTGTGCACCAGCGCTTCCCTCCATGGATCCAAGGACAGGAAGAGAAGAGGGGGGAGAGGTGCTCTTGGCAGCACCCTTGGCTCACACAGGAGGGCTGACATGTGCTCTTGTTGCAGGTGCTGATGCGGGGACTCCCCTCACTGGATTAGGAGACCAACAGTCCTCTCCCCCACTCTCAGCTGTTGATGGGGAGCCGTCGGCAGACAGCCCCACCTCCCTTCAGCACCTTCCTTTCCACATCTCCCCTGCAAAACCCGGTGTCTCCTTGGAAGCCATGGACGGTGTGGTGGACTCGGAGCCACATGTGGCTCTCCGTGTGGGCAGCCAGCAACGGACCAAAGGCTGCCGCCGGAGAAGGCACAAGTTCTGAGGCTGGCCATGCTGCAGGGACCCCCAGCAGCTCCCTGTGCCCCAGCCAGGGTCTTCTTGGCGCTGTACCCCTGCTTCACCTGCAGCCTTTGTCTCCCGCGCTCCTTTTATATGTTTTATACGACCTGTGCGGGGAGTGCTGGGTGGAGAAGCGACTGTGTGTTTTATAGGTGCCTGTGCAGCTTTGCTCTCTGTTACAGAAATGGAAATATATTTATGTATGTTTTTATGAAACTGCAGCACCACGGCAGAGCTCTGCTGGCTTTCTCTGGGGAATGGGAGGGTGCTGGAGGGAGGAGAGGAGGAGCAGCAGACGATGGGTCCCAAATCACACTTCCCCAGGCCTCTCCTGGAGCTGGGGTTGGTGGGGGGGGCTCGGGACAGGGGGCTGCAGTGCCCTTTGCTCTATGCAGCAGCGCAGCGCTGACATTCCCAGCCGGGAGTGGCGGAGGGCACCTTGGTGCCATCTGACAGCCGCAGTCAATGGATGCAGCGACCGCAGGAGCCACGGCCGCGGTGTCCCCGTGTCCTTAGTGCTTTCCCCGTCCCCGGGTGACTCGGCCGTACGCCCGCTCCCCGGTGCAGCGGGGCTTTACTTGCCTCGCACCGGGCCTTGGAGGGACCTGCTCCTCGGGAGCATCCTCACGGGGAACAGGGGAGGGCGACCCATGCCTAAGTAACGGGACGAGCTGGTGCGGAGCTCATTAAACCCCGGGCTTTAAGCAGCGATGCCGCCCGGCCGGGAGCGGGGAGCGGGGAGCGGGNCACGGGCCCCAGCCACCGCCGGCTCCAAACACCGGCCCCAGCCCCGCCGCCATGGGCAGCCGCAGCACCCGGCCCAAGTCCCCATCTGGCCAGTTCGGCGGGGTGGACAGAAGAGACCAAAGGCGAAATCAGGGCGCGGAGGAGCGGGGCGGCCGGTACGTGGACCGGTGAGCGGCTCCTGCCCTGCGGAGACCGCTGTGGGGCCGAGGATGGGGCCGTGCAGGCTTCCCAGATCCCCCAGGCTGTTGCANTGGCCTCTTGCAGGTGGTGGGGATCCTCTTCTTCCAACCCCCCCGTGCTCGGCCCTATGACCGTGGTGGGGCAGAGCTGCCTCCTCCACAACCGCAGAGGCAGTGTGACAATACTGCACAGGGACGACAGTATGCACCCCTCATGGAGCATGGAAATAGACAACAGGTGGGAGGCAGAGCTGGGTACAGGCCCCCCCAGCCCCACTGTGTGCCTGGGCAAGGGCAGGCATTTGTCCTGTCCTGCAGGCAGGAGCTCAGCAGGTGACTTGCCACCTCCCTTCATGCAGGTTCTCGACGAGACAGAGCCACCACCACGGTAGTCCCCACACCACACCGGTAAGGCCCATCCCTGCTCCAGTCATTCCCTGCCCTCTGCCTCTGCACCTCTGCCCTAATGCACCATCCCCAGATACAACGAGCCCTGCGATCACTCTGCATCCCGCTGGAGAGGCTGCACATTATGAAGGGCCACATGATGCAGGACATGTGCAAGGGGCTGAGCCGCCAGACACATGCACAGGCCAAAGTGCGGATGCTGCCCACCTACATCTGCTCCACTCCCAATGGCACTGGTAAGGCAGCCCAGCCTGAGGATGAACTGCTCTGCTACCGACAGCTCTGCACACCTCACTGGAGTAGGCCCTGGGGGTGCTGGGGAGGGGTAAACCACTCTTGGATCAGTTATGGGGTCCATAAGCTTCTCCTCTGCCAGTCCCCAGTGCAGGGGCAGTAGCCAGAAGCTTGTTCCCTTGGCCTCTCTGAGAGTCTCAGGCTCTCAGGAGCCTCCCCCATGGGTGAGTGACTATCCCTGGCACAGGCCAAGGAGCAGATTTTAGGAGATCTACCACAGGGAAGGTCTCTGCCTGACATTGCCTCTGTTCCCCCATAGAGAAGGGCAACTTTCTGGTGGTGGAGCTGTGCCAGAACCAGGTTCGGACCCTGTTGGTGACCCTCTACGGAGATGGAAACATGAGCCCCCAGATGATGTACAAGATCTTTGACATGCCAGAGGGCATGATGCAGGGCGACGGGGAAGCGGTATGAAGAGGCCATGGCAAAGGGTGTCTGGTGCTGGGTTGCCCAGCACCACGGAGGCTCAGCAGGGCTCCGGGCTGGTGCTGGAGCTCTGGGCTGCCTTCCACAGCCTGGGTACTGAGTAACGCAAGCAGCCCTTATCCCCAGTCATGACTTTGCAGCTCTTTGACTTCATTGCACAATGCGTGTCCCAGTTCCTGGCTGAGACCATCACCCCTGACACCTGCAACTCTGAGGAACGCCTCCCGTTGGGCTTTGTCTTCCCCTTCACCTGCCGGCAGACGCAGCTGGACAAGGTGAGGGGGAGAGCCCTGTCCCAGGCTGTCACCACAGCACAGCAGCAGTGGGGAGAGGAACCAGTCCTGGTGCCAGAGGTCAACAACTCTGCTGCATGCTCTCCACAGGCAGAACTCCTCTCCTGGTCCAAGGGCTTCAGCTGCAGTGGTGTGGTGGGGAAGGATGTTGTGCAGATGCTACAGTCAGCCATCAATAAGCAGGAGGTGGGGGGCAATGGGGCGGGTGGCCGGTGGCTGTCCCCGTGGAGGGGCTGGAAATCCTCTCAATCTGCTCCTGGCCAGCTCTCCCACGTGGACGTTGTTGCCCTGATGAATGACACTGTGGGCACCATGATGACCTGCTGCACGGAGGGGAGACCCTGTGAGATCGCCGTGGTCGCAGGTGAGACTTGGGCACCCTGCGTGCCGTAGTGGTGGGTGCTGGGGGACTGCACCAGTGCTCAGCCCCATCACTCCCACAGACAAGGGCTCCAACTGTTGCTTCATGGCCGAGGCATACTTGGTGGAAACGGCAGAAGAGACCAGTGGGCGGATGTGTGTCAACACTGAGTGGGGCTGCTTTGGGGACGATGGCACCCTGAATGACATCTTGACACCCTATGATGAATCCGTGGATGAGGAATCTTCCAACCCTGGGGAGAAGAGGTGCTCTTTCTCCCCAAGAAAGGACAGGGCCTTCGGGGCTCCCCATCTATCCCTGAGCATGTCAGGCCCTACCAACAGGAGCACACATTCCCCTGGCAATGCTCCTGGGTGCTCTTAAAGGGCCAAGGGGTGCTGCTAGGGAGGCATGACTGACTCCCATGTGGGCTGCACACAGGTTTGAGAAGCTGGTGGGCACCCTGTACCTGGGGGAGATTGTCCGGCACGCGCTGATTGCCCTGACCGCTGAGAAAGCTGTCTTCACCGGGACCGATATTGCTGTCCTAAAGGAGAAGGGAGTGTTCACAATCCAGCATGTTCTGGATATCATCAAGTGAGTGTCTGGGGACCAGGAGCTGCCGTGGGTGGGAGGAGGGGGGGTGATGGATGGGGTGTTCCTGACTGCAAGCTGGTGGACCTGCAAGTGCTGCAAGGCTGTGATCTGCCTTGCAGCAACGAGGACGGCACGACTGACGTGAAGAGAGTTCTGGAGGTTCTGGGGCTGCAGCCAAGCGAGCGGGATTGCGGCCGGGTGCAGCAGATCTGCCGGGCAGTGGTGGGGCGCGCTGCCACACTCCACGCCGTCGGGCTGGCTGCCATCCTCAGCTACATGTGCCAGACCCGGGACATGGAGACACTGATGGTCAACGTGGGGGTGGATGGAGAATTGTACAAAGGCTACAGCAGGTGATGAGGAGCACAGGGCTCCCGCTGGGGTGCTACCCCAGTGGATTGCCTCACACCCAGCCCATGCTATCTTCATCCTCCGGCAGGTTTGAGGAGATCCTGCAGAGTGTGTCAAGACTACTGTCCCCTGAGTGCTTGGCCACCCTCCTGCCCTCGAGAGATGGCTCTGGGCGGGGGGCAGCCATGGTGACAGCAGTGGCTTTGCGCCTGGCAGCCCAGCGCCGTGCGGTGAACGAGGTGCTGGGCCCGCTAAGGCTCACCCGTGCTGACCTGGAGAAAGTCCAGGCACTGATGAGGCAGGAGATGGAGCGGGGCCTGGGTAAGCACACCAATGCCTCTGCCTCTGTCCGCATGCTGCCCACCTACGTTTCTCACACACCCGATGGCACTGGTAAGGGACAGGGACACTGGGAATGGGGTGCCGAGGAGGCCGTGGCCCTGCTAATGCACTGTGCTGGCTCCCTGCAGAGCGAGGCGACTTCCTGGCGCTGGACCTAGGGGGGACCAATTTCCGTGTGCTGGTGGTGCGCGTGACAGAGGAGGGCATCAGCATGGCCAGCGAGATCTACGTCATCCCAGCTTCCATCATGCGGGGCACTGGCGAGGGGGTGAGGCTGAGGACCTGTGACCAGTGGCTGGGGCGAGGGGGTGGGCATTGCCTCTCTACCATGATGGGGCTGGGAGAGATCCCCTCCAGCATTGCCCCAGCCTAGGCTATGCTGACCATGGCCACTATCCACAGCTTTTTGACCACATCATTGACTGCATCGTGGACTTCCAGACGAAGCAGAACCTGATGACACAGACGCTGCCTCTCGGCTTCACCTTCTCCTTCCCCTGCCAGCAAGTGGGCCTGGATAAGGTGAGGGGGTGGCTCCAGCAGCAGGGCAGTGGGAAGGACCCCAGGATGTGGTGCGACCTCTGCTCCTGCCACTCTTGCAGGCATTGCTGCTGACCTGGACCAAAGGCTTCACCGCCTCAGACTGCGTGGGACACGACGTTGTCCAACTGCTGCGGGATGCTGCCCGCCGCAAACAGGTAGGGAATGTCTGGTGGCCTGTCCCTGTCCCCAGGGTACACCCTGCACCCAGGCAGTGTCAGCCCCAGGAGCTGTCTGGGTGCCACTAGACCACATGTGTCCCCATCTCCTGTTTGGCAGCATTCAGGGCTGCAGGTGGTGGCTCTGCTCAACGACACGGTGGGAACCATGATGTCCTGTGGTTATGATGACCCCAAATGCGAAATCGGCCTCATTGTGGGTGAGGAGCACCTTTGCATCCAGGAGGTCCCCCATCCCCTCACCACCCCTCTACCCCATGTGGCATGGCCATATGCCTCTGCCAGAATAGCGATGGGGGTGACACCAGCATGGGGCCTGCAGGGACAGGGACCAATGCCTGTTACATGGAGGAGATGAAGAACGTGGGCACTGTGGAGGGGGACCAGGGCCGCATGTGCATCAACATGGAGTGGGGGGCCTTTGGGGACAACGGCTGCCTAGACCACATCTTCACCCACTTCGACAGGGTGGTGGACGAAACCACCATCAACCCGGGCAAGCAGAGGTGGGTGAGGGCCCTGGGGCAGAGGGGGCTGGGAGTGGGTGTCTGTGCCCAGCTGAGGCTGTGCCTCGGGTAGGTTTGAGAAGCTCATCAGCGGCATGTACCTGGGCGAGATCGTGCGTCAGATCCTCTTGGTAATGACAGAGAAACAGCTCTTGTTCCAAGGCAGAGTCAGCTCCAAACTCCAAACCAGGAACATCTTCCAGACCAAGTTCCTCTCTACCATTGAGCTGTGAGTGTTGGGCTCCAGTGGGTTCCTTGAACCCGGGGTGGGGGTGTCAGAACCCCAGGAGAGGGGCCAGGCTACACTGAGGTGGCACAGGCAGGGTGATGCCACCTCCAGCTTAAGGGATGGGGGACAGTGATGGGGATGGGGACTCTGCTGCTAACAGTGGCACTGGTCCGGAGCAGCAATGGGCTGGCCCTGCGGCAGATACGGACCATCCTGAAGGAACTGGAGCTCGATGCCAGCTTCGAAGACAGCGTGCTGCTGCGGGAGGTGTGCCAGGCCGTGTCCCTGCGGGCAGCCCAGCTCTGCGCTGCTGGCTTGGCTGCTGTGGTGGAGAAGATGCGAGAGAACCGGGGCCTGGACCGGCTGTCTATCTCTGTCGGGGTGGATGGCACCTTGTACAAGCTGCACCCATGGTGAGTGGGGCCAGGGGTGGCAGGCACCCACGGGGCATCCTTGCCCTATGAAGGAGTCTGTGGTGGGAGGCATGGTGTGCATGGGGTGGGGGCATCAGTCCTCATCCTCCCCTCCTGTCCTGCCTAGCTTCTCCCAAAACCTCCAGAAGACACTGAAGGACCTGGCACCCAACTGCGATGTGTCCTTCCATCTATCAGAGGACGGCTCGGGGAAAGGGGCCGCGCTCGTGGCAGCCGTGGCTTGCCGCACTGCCAGCGGCAGGCAATAGCCACCACCCCAATAAAGCTCTTTGCCCCACACCTCCAACTTCTCGGGGGGATCCTGAGGGGCGTGGGGCAGCGCATGGCCGGGCACAGCCCCACGTAGCAATATATATCGAATTTATTTACATTCACGTCCGGCAGACCCCCCGCCCGCGGCACCGCTATGTACATAAGGCCAAGTGTAAATACTTGAATGCACTTAATACAGAATTAAAAAAATGGGCTTTACACAACACGGCACGGGGCCCGGGGCCGCCCGGCCCCACACGCAGACAGCACGACGGCACCGCACGCACGACGCACACCCAGTGCCCCCCAGTCCCCCACCGTGGGGCTCTGGGACCCCCGGGGCTGGGCTGAGTCCTGCCGCCACAGTGCTGGAGGGGCCTGACTGCCGTGGGGCAGGGGCATCCTGCCCTCCCAAGGGGGCCAGGCAGCCCTCCTCGTGCGCTGTGGGGCAGTAGGAGCCTGGTGGGCCAGCCAGGGCCCCCCTTAGCCCCGCGGTGGTGGTCTCCTGGGACCCGCCATGCTCAGCACTCAGCCTCGGAGAAGAGGGCACCGTCCTGCTTGCCGATCTCGGCCACGGCGGCAGCCAGCTGGGAGAGGTTGCCATTGGGGAAGTGCCGCGCTTCCCACAAGTTGAGGATCATGGCTGTGGGGCTGGCCTTCGAGGCGAAGAAGCTGAGATGGCTGGAAGGGGACAGAGGGACCATGTCAGGACACAGGGATGGCTCCACATCCCATTACCAGACCTGTGCTAGTCTCACCTTGTGCAGCATCCCACTCCCAGGATCCCACAGCATTCCAGCATTCATGCGTAGGTGCAGGATGAGGCCAGAACCCCTGTCCCCATCCACCATGCCACCTCATCCCCAGCACTGTCCTCAGCCTGCATTACCTGTCAAGGTTGAGCTTCTGTGCCAGTGTCCTCCAGTCAGCTCCCCGTGTGCCCGGTGGGTCCAGGCTGCTGATGATCTTTTGGCGGATGAGGAAGGGGATCTTGAAGGCACTGGGGCCCACCAGAGCCGGGGTGCCCACCTCGTCGGGGACCAGCCAGTCTGAAAACCTCGTGTCCTAGGGAAGAGCACCAGCAGGGAGGGAGAGGGGTGTGAGGCAATCCTGTGGCCACCCCCAGGAGTGCCCCAGCCTTGCCCTCACCTTGGCGATGTTGAAGTTGACGGTGAAGCTCTGCCCATCTCCCTCCACCTGCCAGACCCAGATCTTGCAGGCCAACTCACAGGTGCTGGTGCTCAGGCGCTCCAGGGTGAAGGTGCAGTGTAGGAAGGGCTGCAGCCCGCTCCAGATGTGGTAGAAGGGGATCTCCTGCAGTGGGGTGACAGAGCTGGGGGGGTCAGAGTGGCAGGGACACCCCCCCTACACCTCTATCCCCATCCCCACACACTGGCCAGACTCCTCACCTGGTAGCTGGCAAGGAGCTTGCTCTTCCAGAGGGAGCTGGGCATATCGTGGATGGAGAGGCGCAGGTTGTGGTAGCTGTCCTTGAAGTGCAGCACCCGGGGGGCTCCGATCAGCTGCCCCCCCAGCTGCTTCTCCAGCTGGATCACCTCCTGCCAGCACAAGCAGCAGTCAGGCAGGAGATGCCGCGCACCAGGAGCGCTGCTCTCGCTCCAAGCCAGGATGGGTAGGTCGGGGACTCCGGTACCTTGAGGACGTCCTGGGTGTCACTGAGGCAGTAGACGCGGATGTTGTACTCGAGCGAGGGGCAGGCGGCCGGCGCGAACAGGACCAGCTTGAGGCGCTTGGAGGCCGCCATGCTGAGGGACTCCCCGACCAGGGCGAAGCGCCCCAGCTGCTCCGTGAACACGTAGCAAGCCTGCGCTTCCAGCTGGCAGTAGTACAGCTCCGTGCACGGCTCAGCGCCCAGCTGCAGCACGTCCTGCGGCACCCAGGCAGAGACGCACCTCAGCCGTGGCTGCCCCTCCTCCATCCCTGAAACCCCTCGCCCTCGCTCACCTCCCACGTGCCCTCGCACGACTGCTTCTTCAGCTTGATGCTCCAGTTCTCAGCGCTGGCTTCCACGCAGTGCCCCATGGCCAGGATGGCGGGGCGGGTGAGGAGGACCCCGGGGGGGCCACAGCTGACGATGGGGCTCAGCAGCGTCTGGCAGCCGGCCAGGGGCAGCCTGGGGCAGCGATGGGGGCAGCTGAGTCAGGACAGACCCTGCTCCAACAGCCCCGTGACCCAGCAGCCCCGGCACCTACCTCACCTCCTCCTGCTTGTGCAGGGTCAGGTAGACCTCATAGATCTTCCCCCGTGGGATGGCATCGGGTGGGATGAGCAGGCTGATCCCTGGGTGGGAATGGGGGTGCAAGGCAGGGGGTGAGCCCCATGAGGACCCTGCCGGACCTGGGCAGTGCTCTGGAACCCCCACCCTGCTGTACCTGTGTTGGGGATCATGAGCCGCCCCCCCAGGAAGTTGAAGGTGCCATAGGCCATGTTGTTGGTGCCACGGGGCAGGGAGCGAAAGTAGCTCTGGGTGGAGAGCCGGGCCACGAAGTCGGCACCCTCGGCGGCGGGCGAGCTGTGGTGCAGCGTGTGCCGTCCGGCACCCAGCGGGCTCAGCAGGTGCCCGTTGGGCAGCTGGAGCTTGGCAGGGCCGTCCTGGCGTGGGCAGAGCGAGCCCTGGTAGGTCATGGTGGTGGTGCTGAGGTCTGGCTGGATAGTGAGCAGGCTGGGGTTGTCTGCAGCACAGAGAATGCGATAATGATGCCGAGGCGAGGCAGAAACAGGGGGTCCCCATCGGTGGTGCAAGGGCACAGTCAGCCCCAGAGGGCATGGGGCACGCCGTCCCTGCCCCATAGCGAAGACCCTATAGTGAGCACAGCCACCCCTGGGGATCTGACCCTATGTGGCACAGAGCACTGACCCCACAATCAGAAACTCTTTAAGATACAGAGTCCCTGTCCCTAGGTCAGGGATCCCTTAAGGCAAAGAATCCCTACTCAAGACCAGGAGCCCCACAGGGCACAGAACCCCACCCAGGGATGCCCTGTAGCAGACAGCCCCTGCCCAGAGACCCCCTGCTCCGTATGGCCACCTGCGGGTCCAAAGGACGCCATGTCCCAGTGTGGGTGCACTCTCCCTGCAACACTCACTCACCAGCCTTGCTGGGTTTGATGCTGACAGGCTGGAAGCCGGCAGTGAGGATGGAGGAATCGGCCACATCAGCATCCAGGCCCCCCTTCTTGCGGCAGTACACCAGCACCCCCACCAGCAGCAGCAGCACCAGGCACACGGCCACGGCCACCAGCCCCACGTACAGTGCTACGTCCTCTGCGCCGGGGGCAGCTGCGTGGGGCAGGGTGTCAGCACACATGGCCACCCCCCCCGGTCCCCTCTCCAAGGGGACAACCCTGCCATCCCCACCATGCTCACCGTGGGTGCAGAGCTCAGAGGTGCAGTTGCGGGTGTCCAGCTCGGGGCCGTGACAATCCCGGCCTCCGTTGCGCGGCGCTGGCTCCGAGCACTCCCGGCTGCGCCAGTGGGTGCATTCGGCCCCACACTCCGACCACTTGCTCCACTCCGACCAGGCGCCGTCCACTGTGGGCACAGCATGGGGTCAGCTGCCTGCTGCCACCCCCCTTCCCTGCCCCGGGGCTGGCAGAGACGGACACACAGGGGAATTGGAGGACAAGACACCTGGTGGGGACAGGGACTGCAATGGGCGCAGTGGGGAGTGCAGCATCGGCACGACGGGGTGGTGGCAGTGCCCCGAGCAGGGCGGGTACCTGGGCAGAGGGTGGTGCAGGCGGTTTTCTGCACATTTTGGCCCTCACAGAAAGAACCCCCATTGAGGGGTGTGGGGTTGGTGCACGTCCGGCTCCGCTTCTGCCAGCCCCGTCCACAGCTGGTGCTGCAGCCTGACCACTGCGTCCACGTCGACCAGCCGCCGTTCACTGGGTGGAGAGGGACCCGTCAGCGCCCTGCTGCTAAGGGGACGCAGGGAGGGACAGGACGGGGAGGGTGACACCAGGGCAGCGTGGTGGGGAGTGGCGTGGAGGGGCCATACCGTAGACAGTGATGGCAGCAGAGGCGCTGCGGCGACGGGCCACGATGTTTTTAGCCACGCAGGTGTAGTTGGCGGTGTCGGCCAGGCGGGCCTGACGCAGCACCAGGCTGTGCTCTGGCGTCACGTAGACGTTGGCGTCCAGTGCCGGGTCCACCAGCTCCTCGTTGCGCAGCCACTCCACCTGTAGGGCACAGGGACATCACTGGGTGCCTGCCTGGGAGCACATACAGCATCCCTCTGGGCAAGGGGTATCCTCAGCCACAGCCTGTCCTGCCCAGCTGCAGGGACCCACCTCGGCAGGGGGGATGCCCTCGGGAGGGCGGCATGGCAGCACGATGCCCTGCTCAATAGAGACCTCCCTGGCTGTCGGCTCCTGCTCGAAGTTCTTGCGCAGATCTGGAAGGCACAGGGGTGAGATGGGGGGCCAGGGCCAGCGCCCCACACTCTCCAGGCACCTGCAGACACTCACAGGCGATGCGCACGAAGGCTTTCTGGCTCTTGGTGGTGCCGGAGGAGCTCCAGGCCACGCACTGGCACCAGTACTCCTCCAGCCCAAAGATCTTCTCCACTTGCTGGCGGGTGACCTCGATGCGCACTTCCATCACGGGCAGCCCTGATACCGGAGAGTGGCACATCACACTGGCATGCCAGGAGTCGTCCCCGTGGCCCCAGCCCCATGCAAGCCCCGCCAAGAGTGGCACACGTGGCTTCCCAGGAGTGGGCCTGGCACCGTCTCTCGTGCCGGTGCTCACCAGTGCTGCGGTTGGTGCTGTGCTGCGTAACGTGGTCACCTTGGTGCACCCACTCGCCATTGCACTTGAAGTAGATCTGGGTGGCAGGGGTGGCACGGCAGGCCAGGCTCACTGCCTTGTTCTTCACAATGTAGACATCCTCCGGCTCCAGCTGGAAGTGTGGCAGCAGGTCCGGGGATGTGCCAGGTGCCGGGTTGGCCACAGTTGCGCTTTGCTGAGCACCTGTGGGGAGATGGGGCTCGGCCACCTCCAGCGTGCCCTGGCTGGGCCATCGCCCTCCCCAGCACAGCCACATGCCAGTGGCCCTGTGCCTCCCCACTGTCCCCTCCACCAGCAGTGCGGCAGCCCTCTCCCACCCTGTCATCCATCAGGGAAAGCAGCCACGCAGTGCCTGAGTCCGCTGAACCCTTGCCGATCCCTCATGTCCACACTTAGCACTAATGAAAAGGAAATGTAGTGTGACCAACAAGGGCCATCGCTCACGCCTCCGGGGTGCCTGCCACCCCCTTCTTCAGCACGCTGTGAGGCACTGACCGGGGACCACATCCTGCCCTGCTGCACCCCGGAGTGGCACGGGGATGCTGGACACGGCAGGTTGGCACAGCAGTGCACCCCATCCCGTGCCACTGACACCCACACTGACATGGCACATGGGGGCTGGCTGTCCCCAGGGTGGTGAGGTTGGCTCAATGCTGCACACACATGCCCCCATGGGGACAGCAGTGCTGGGGACATGACACATGGCACAGGCCCACGATATCCACATCCCCCAACCCACACAAAGCCAGGTGCCCCTGCTCTCCCCACCCCGCCGGTGCCTGCTGCGGAAAGAGTTAATAAACCAGGGCCCTAAATAAGCATTTGATTAACAAACGATAAAATAGCGATTGTGTCACTGAATGAAGCTGTAATTGCTGCTGCTAATTGGCTGGTTAGGATTTAATAAGCAATTAAATGGGATGGAATGCGCAGTAATTAAGTGCCTTCGTTTGGCAACCACCAGCCACTCCCCATGTGCCCACGGGACCCCACTGCCCGTGCCCACCCCAGCTGGCTCCCGCCTGGCACGGCCGCCTGCGTGACAGGAACTCGAGCGACACGGGGGTCCCTTGAGCCCTGCCTGAGTCCTCCAGGGAGGCTCCAGGCCCTGCTGCTCCCCACCAGCTGGCTCAGGCCCCTCGGACCCAGGGGAGTGGGTGCCGACGAGCCCGCCGCGATGCCCGCCGGGACGGGCAAGGTGCGGCAGCTAATTTACGCGGGGAAGATAAACGGCGACCATAACGCGCCGGTTATTACCCCATCAGCACTTTTACAATGTCACTGGCAATTAATTTAATTAAAACTCCTGTCGGGGATATACAGGCATTTCATATTTCACTGGTTTAACGACGCCCCCCCAGCCGCAGCCCGGGGCCGGCCCGGGGGGTCACGGCACGGACAGGCACTGCGGTCCCCAGCACGGTGCCGTCCCTGTGCCGGCTGCGGCACAGCTCGCCGCATCACCCGCGGGTCTCACCGCTGTGCCTGCTGCTCGGGCACCCCGGGTGCCCACACCGCGCTACCCATGCTGGCACGTGGGCGCTGGGTAAATAAACCCAATTTATTTATGAAATGCCATGTTTGCTGCTGCACAGCACCACGGCTGCCTCCCGCCCGGGCGGCTGTGGCAGCCGCGCAGGGTGAACTGTGCTGCGGGACCAGCTTTTTAATCACACGTGAAATGAGTACAGCGATTGCCGAGCTGCGTGTCTATCCATCACGGCTGAGTGGAGCGACGCAGGAAGCCTGGAACCAGCAGCAAGGCATGGAGGAGGCAGGGTGGGTATGGAGCTACCCCAGCTGCCCACCCAAGCGGCGTGCTGGGTGCCTTGTGGGCGGGGAGGGGGGAGCATGGACAGGAAACAGAGCTGGGGATGTGCAGTGAGCAGCAGAGCCGGGGTGCTGCCCAGCCCTGGATGTGCAGCTGCTGAGCACCATGCCAGGCACTGGTGAGGCTCTGTGCTGTGGTATGGGCATAGATGGAGCCGTGTGGTACAGCCAGAAGGTTGGAGCTGGCCTGGAGCCCCGTGAGGGAGCAGGGGAACTGTGGTCTGGGTGTCTCATGAACCACAGCCACCCCATCCATGACGGGTACCCTACACACCGTGGGCCTTGCATGCACTACGAGCACCCCACGCGCCGTGAGACCATCCAATGGACTGTGACCGCCCCACGCATCCCAGCTATGCCAAACACCTCGGGGATCTCGTGCACTGTGGATGCCACACACTCCGTGGGCGCCCCACGCTCTGCAGCCACCTCCATGCACTGTGGGCCCCCCATGTCCTGCGGGTCCCTCCACGCCACGGACATTCTCCACAGCCACACACCTCCACACCACAGACGCTCCACACAGCACGGGCACCCCGCACCCCATTGATCTGCAGTCACCCCCGCCCCATGCACTGCGGGCCCCCCCCGCGTCCTGTGGGTCCCCCCACAGCGTGGCACCCCCAGCCCGTGGATGCGGGCGCAGCGTGGGTGCCCTGTGGGCAGCGGCCCCCCACGTGGCGCGTGCCGGCTCCCGCATCCGCCTCGCGCTCACCTGCCGCTGCGTTGTCATGGAAACAGGCGAGATGCTTATGTCACCTTGGCAAAGGGAACCGGGGAACTTCGGCGGGGACGGGGAACGAGGGGACGGGGCGGGGACTCGCTGGGTTCCACACGCCCCTCGGCCCCCCCACCCTCACCGTGGCAGGGCACGGCCTCGGCCGCTCTCCCTGCAGCCACAGGGTGACTGGGAGTACAGTTTGCTCCAGCGCCGATAAATCCCAGCCAGTAAAGTCGGTGCATTAAGCAGGGCTTTAATATCAATTATCCCCCCAACACGTGGGCTAACGAGTGGTGCCTGATGGAGGGGCAGGGCGCTGGGCTGGGGAGCAAGTCTGCGACACCCATCTCAGGGTGCAGAGGGGATGGAGACACGCCACTGTGAGCTCTGGGCACCCGTCCCTGCCTTCATCCCAGCACTGTGGGANCCCTGCCAGCCCAGGTGGTCACACAGCCTCTCACCATAGCACCCGGGCCCCCTAGCAGCAGAAACACCAGGTGTACAGGGCACCAGGGCAAGGAGAGACCGCAGGACACTGCACTACCCAATTTGGGGGAGGGGGCACTGATAGAACCCACAGGCGCCAGCCGGTGCCCCCAGTCTGGTCTCTCTGGTCCGCAAGGGGCTGATCCTGCCTGGGTGATGGTGCCACAGTCCCCAGCGGTGCCTCTGTGCCTGCCGCGGGGAGACACTGAGAAGGTCAGCATGTTCTTGGCGAGGAGAGGCTGCCCGCCGGTGGCTGCGGCAGCGCCAGCCCCGGCACTGGCACGGCCGGTGGGTGCCCACGTGGCACAGCTGTCCCTGGGAGCAAGCAGGCAGCTGCCTGCAGTGGGACAGCCCTCCCATGGCACGGGTCTGTCTGAGCACTGCTGCCCACCTCATCAGCCACCCCCGATGGGGCATCCCATCCCATCCTCCCTCTGCCCCCCTCCCCTGCATGCTCCCCTGCCTGCTGCTGCCACTCTGGAGGTCCCCACAGCAGCATGGGGATCTCAATGCCGGCACCTGCCTCCAGCACTGTGCCCCTCTGTGGACCTCCCCGAATCCCTGTGGGCTTTGCAGCCGGCAGATTTGCTCTCAGCTGATGCCCCATCCATCGTGTCCGTGCCAGGCCTGGCACACCATTAACATGAAAGATTTCCTCGCACTTTGCCGGCGCTCGGCCTGCGCCCCAGCGGCAGGTAATTAAAGCCATAATTGCTGCTGATTGCTCCGGCCTTAACGAGGGAAGGGTGGGCATGAGGGGGAGGGCAGAGGGTGCCCATCTGTTCCCAGGGGAGCCTGGGGGTGCCAACCCGGCTCGCAGGGGTCCCCATCGCTGGCACTTTGCTCTCTGCAGGGTGGAGAGAAGGGAACTGGCACAAATCACTACAATCAAAAAGCTCGTCTAAGGCTTTGAGCTGGGTACCATCCTGCTGGGAGAGGCTGGCTCTGAGCCACGATGAGCTGGTGTTGCCTCTGGGAGACCCCCAGCCATGGCCCACAGCATTGCCCAGCACTGCCCAGCTGCTCTGACCCTCACCTGGGTCATCAGGACATCTGCAGATGCTTCCCTTGCACCCACCTCTCCACCCCACACAGTCCCACAGCAACGCCAGGCGGGTGCCAGTGCCAGCCCCGGCTGGGCAGGGAGCCAGCAGGGTCGGATGCCAACGCTGGGCAGCAGAACCTGGCTCCCGGCCAGCCTGGCGCGTGCTGAGCACTGGGGACGATGCGACTATGGGCACATGATGCCAACGCGGCCCCCACGCTCCAATGGGCACTGAGCCCCCGGGGGTGCCCCTGCCTGCCCTGGGACCGTGTCCCCAATTTCCTGGCATGTCCCCACAAGCTGGCCATTATCCGGGCCCCTCAGGCGTGTGGCCCACGCGTGCCAGCCCTTCGGCCACGGGGGAGGCTGGGTGGAGGTGCCTGTCTCCCGGTGAGTGCCTGGCAGCGTCTGGGCGCTGATGAAGCGAGTGCTGGTTGTGAATGAATTAGGCGAGTTTGCATGACAATGGAGCTGCCTAATTACGGATTTGAGCTGATACTGCTCTCCCCATTACATGCAATTAGCATGTGCCAGGGCGGGCAGGGCTCCCGTCGCCCGCCCAGGGCTGCACGCCCTGGCCGTGCCCACGCTGTGCCCGCACATGACCCACGCCGCACCATGCCCGGGGTCTGAGGATAATGGTGCCAGTGCCACCAAAGACAGCCGGCGGTGGCAGCCCCTCCCCAGGGACCACCTCTGCCTGCATGGGGGCTACCAGCCCCGGTATCCAGTGCTGGGAACTCTTCCACAGGCACAAACAGAGCCGGGGCTAAGAGGGGACATGTTCCCGACCAGCTCTGGCTACCTGAAGAGCCCTACAGACCCCAGACCCTCTGTGCCAGCAGGACTCGTCCCAAGACCTGCCAGCCCCTCTCAGCAGCACGGCATGGGGAAGGGGTCCCGTGCTCAGTGGGGGATGAGGGTGTCCCTCAGCCCAGTCTAGCACTGGGATGGTGGGGAACACAAGACTGGCCCTGTGCAATGTGCGGGAACTGTCGCTGGGGTCCCGGTCCCGGGAAGCTGAGTGTGTTTTCTGGCTCTCCTTTAACTGACAGTGAGAAGCAAAAGCTCTGGCCAAGCCCTGGCCCCACCGGGAGGAGTGTCAAGGTCACCCTCAGTCCTGCATCCCACCGGAACGAGCAGGGGACAACAGTCCCAGGTGCCAGGGTCCAGCCCCGCAGTCTCTCCCCTTCCACCCATGGGTGCCACGCAGGGGTGACGGCAGCCCTGGCACCTCACAACCCTGTGGCAGCAAGGGCTGGCTGAGGCATCTGGGACCTAAGAACCTGGTCCTGCAGGAGCCCCGGCAGAGCAGGGTCTGGGGACCCATGGGGAGCAACCTGCCTGACACCCACCTGGGAGCAGCACCCAAAGAGCAGGCAGATGGCAGAGCCAAGGGGTATTGGGCAACTGGGACTGACTGGATGAGGACAAGGTTCCAGTGTGCCCAGCCTGGAGCCAGCCCGCCCCAGCCTTCCCATGGGCAGACATGCAGTACACGGACCAGCGGTTGTGCTGACAGACAGAGCAGGGCTGGCACAGAGGGTGCACCCCTGGGCACAGGGAAGGGGGGACAGTGGCACATGCACAGCACACAGTCCCCATGCCAACATCCCTTGGGCACCGGCACCAGTAACACGGTCTCTTATGCTGCTGGCCACCCAGGTGGGCCGGGCTATGAGGTGTCCGCACTGACTCCGGGGCTGCCCAGCCTCTGGTGGCACCGTCAGCATCCCAGTTCCCTCCTGCAAGCACCTGCCAGGCTCCGCACGGTTTGATGTAGTGCCAGCCCCGCGTGGCACTGAGCCAGAACAAACAGCCCTGGGCAGGCTGCGTCTGACGCGTGCTCGTGCTGACAGCCGGCACGGCAGCTTCCCGGTGCCCGGCACATGCCAGCCCTGCTCGCCACCCTGCCCTCCTGCCCGCCCCACGGAGCCACCAGTGCCCAGCCAGGCACAGGCCGTGAGGTGCTGTATGATGCAACGCCCTGGGGTGCCAGGCTGTGGGGCATCAGGCTGTGGAGTGCAGCGGTTGGGGACTGCCTGCTGGAGCCCGGGGGGTCCCTGGCAGCCCAGTGAAGTCAGCAGCACAACGTGGCTCGTGTGCGGTTAGAGCAGAGTCCGCGGCCCCGACCAGAGGAGATGGAGCAGGAGCCGCTGTGAGGCTGGGGCAGGAGATGCACTAGGGCCTGGCACTGGCTGCAACGATGCCGAGGGGAAGGGCCCACAGAACAACTGGGCCAGGAGTAGCTCTTGAGAAGGACCCTGCCCCTCTGCCCTTGCCCACCTGCCAGCGCAGCAGCCGAGCGGGGCAGCCCCCCACCTCGGGAGCTCGCCCCTCACTGCTGCCCGTGGGTGAGCCCCGGTCCTCGCTGCTGCTCTTGCCCTTCCCCTGAGGCCACCAGCCAGAGTGGGCAGCCTACAACCAGGGATGCTGCTCCCCCAGCAGGCAGGGGCCCTTTGTCTGGGCACCTGGGTTCCCTGTCCCCAGTCTGTGGCTTGACGACGCTGGTGAGGGGAGCCGTGCCATGCCACGCTATGCCATGCTGTGCCGTTCCTTGCCAGACTGGAGCAGTGGCCCAGCCCTGCCCCGTCTGTGCCAAGCAGAGGCTGCGCAGGTGACTGGGCTCAGTTGCGCCGCGGCCGGCTGTGAGCTGCTTGCCAAGCGAGCGATGGGGACCAGCACCACACCACACTGCCCGAGCCAGTGCTGGCACCGCCAGGCTCCCCACACCTCCTGTCGCAGGGCTGGCGTGGGGTGCTCTGGTGCACTCCGTGCCCTTCTGCCTTCCATCTCCATCCATCCTCACAGTTCCCACCGGTGCCATGGGGATAACCGTGGTCCATGCCCCGCTGGGGTTCAGTACCCACAGCACCCTCCATATAGGGTCCCCTGCACCCAAGGGGTGCCCACCCACCGCGCCGGCTCTGCAGCGTCCCCTTGCAGACGGGGCCATGCTGGGAACGAACGCAGGGTCCCTAGGGATGCCCATACGGTTGCGGGGAGCACTGGGGCTGCACCCCTCTGGGTGTCTGCCGTGCTCACTAACACACTGAGGCCAGGCTAGGGGACATCTCTGCTGGTGGGTGGAGGGTCAATGGGCCGGGACCCTCGGGCGCAGAGGGGGAGTCCCCCCCCCTCGGACCCCCCGCAGAGCTCACGTCCAGCCTCACGCAGCTCCCCGCCCCCAGCCTGGTCCTTTGTCTGCAGCCGCCACTTCCCGTCTGCCGTGACACCTGCCAGCGGCCGCCAGCCCCGGGCACCCACCGTACTCCCGGCCCCCGGCCCCACGGACCGGCCGCCGGAGCGGCCAAGCCCCGGGGATCCACCCGGCCGCTCCCGCTCCCGCCGAGTCCTGCCCGTGGGGGCATTGCCGGGGGCAGCCGTACTCCGGACCGTCCTCGTCTGCAGCACCACCGATACAGTCCCGCATACTCCCCGCGTCACGACCACCCACGCGCACCCCCACGGCTTGACAGCACCCTCCGGGCTATCCCATCACCGCGGTCCCCCGTGTCCCGGCCAAGTGATGGGAACAGCAGGAACATTGTGCCAGCGGCAGGGATGCTGTGCGTGGGGCAGGTGCGCTGCGGACACCACTGCCCGGCGCTGGTAGGGCCCCGGGGGAGCGGAGCCGTGCCGGCGAGGGGGGGAGCGCCAGCCCCCCCCAAGTGCGGGCAGTGTCCGGGGCAGTGCCGGCCGGGCACGCGTGTGCAGCCACGCTTGGGCAAGGGGCGGGGGGCGAGAGTGCTCGCCGTGGGGCGGGGGGCACATCCCCGGTCCGGGAACCCGAGCACCCGAACCTCCCACAGCCAGCGGGCATCCCGCACCGCGAACGAATGGCCCCCGTCCTCA
>VXAD01006004.1:102030-112239 GCA_013399195.1 Dicrurus megarhynchus
AGTATGGTACCTCCTGGTGGTGAGTACCAAAACCAGGGTCATGATGAGGATGAAGATGAGCAGGAATGCTGCCAATCCTGCGATGATGCCAATCAGCTCCGTCTCCTTGGTGGGCTTTGTCACCTCCCCGGGGCCCTGGCACAGAGCAGGGGTGAGGGCACAGTTCCAGCCAGTGGAAGCCCCCAGCCAGCCCTAACGGGGTTGTTGCCCTCTCCCTGTGCCCCTTGCCTGGCCCCACTCACAATGACAGCCAGGCCCAGTTTCACCAGCTCAGCCAAGCCCAGCGGGTCGGACTGTATGAGTCTGCCAAGGAAAGCGGAGGTGTGAGCAGCCGGGCTGCTTCCAGCATGTGGCAGGGCCCATGCACTGCCCCAGCACTCACGTGATCAGGTCATTGAAGTCCAGGGCAGTGCCATTGCTGTACACGAAGTAGGCCTCCATCACTGACTTGGCATCCACCCTGCAGAATCAGAGAGATGGGGGGAGTGTGGTGCTGGGGTGCAGGGCACGGTGCCCTGCCCCAAGGTGGCCCTTGATGCCACCACCATGTCCCCTTCCTCACCACCACTCACTGGGTGTCACGGGTGTCCTCCGTGCTTCGGATGGCCACCACGTAGACTGCTGCCTTGGTCACGGTGGTCAGAGCCCTAGGAACAAGAGAGATGGGGGGAAGCTGGGCTGGACATCCTGCTGTTCTGCTCATGGGCACGGGAATCAGATGGACCCCCTGAAGCCCCCTCCTCTGATGCGGACCAGTCCGTGAGGCTGAGAGACACAGCTGGTGGGTCCAGCTGTGCACACCCAGCCCCGGCCCAGCACCCCTTACAATTTAATATTTTCGGAGTTACTCTGGACTTCTTCCACCGTTGTCATGAACTGGAGCCGAATGCGGTAGCTCTGATCCACCGTGAAGATCTGCGTGTGGGGAGCAGGGGTGAGCAGGGCTGGCCTGGCTGTGTGGTGGCCTGGGATGGGGGATGGGGGTGACACTCACATTCAGCACAGTCTGTGCTCTGTGCACTGGTTCCTCGCCGTCCTGAGCCTCCACTGTCACCTTGTACTGCCCCTTCAGTGATTCATCAAGGTTGCTGGCCACCCTGTGAGGACAGGGACATCAGCGATCCCACTGGGCTGCACAGGATGTCCCCAGGATGGCACTGCCATCCCTCAAGCTGCATCCTACCTCCATGTCCAGGCAGGACTCCAGAAAGGCTTTGTCCCCTTTCCAGCCCACCCTGGCCCTGCAGCAGGCAGGAGCTGAGCTGCGTCCCCCCACCCTGGCCCAGACCCATGGCCTCACTGGATGCTCCCGACGTAGGTGCCCTTGTCGAGCGTTGTCAACACCCTGAAGAGGTTCTCGAAGGGCCGACTGACCCCGCTGTCGTCCACAAGCACCACACTGACGATGGAGAAGGTGATGGCTCCCCGCCGCCCTGAGTCAGCATCTGTGGCCTGCAGGGACAGAGCGTGGCAGGAGCACGGGTGGGAATGGCCCCTGCTTGCCCATGGTGAGGACAGGTGAACAAGCCTCCATGGACTGACAGATACAGGCAGGCAGCTCCTCACCTTCACAGTAGCCACTTGCAGGTCCACAGGAGAGATTTCAGGGACAACCACTGCCAGGGACAGACAGACGGATGGTGCAGTCATGCTGGTGAGCAGCCAGAATTGCTGCAGACCCCATGCCCACACAGCCCCAGGGTTCCAAACCCCCACTGCTACCCTTGGCCCCATAGCCTTCATGGAAAGCACTGAATAACCCCAGCCTGGTCTCCCCACTGCTCACAGCCCTGCCCTGGGCTTGGGGAAGATCCTTGCTGCTGGTGAGTGTGGCAGGGCATGTGTGGGTGCAGCGAGGAGCCCACGTGATGTGCCAACCCCAGCTGCTCACCAAAAGTCTCTGAGATGGCCTCGAAGACTGGCGCGTTGTCGTTCACATCAATAATGATGATCCTCAGGGTTTCTGCAAAGGTCCCGAAAGCAGAGCTCCGATCACCAACAGAGCAGCCCTTCAGCACCACCCTCTCCTTTCTGCAGGAGCCCTGTACTCCCAGCAGGCTCAAGTCAAAAGAGCTGGGGACACCTTCCCTCCATAGCCAAACCACCCAGCACCCACCCTGCTGCCCGCAGCTTCTCGTGGGAGGTGGGGGAGGCAGGACCCAGCACCTGCCCTGCCCAGTGGTGGTGGAAGGAGCGGGCAGTGGGGGCCGTACCGTTCTGGCTGTAGCGGTTTCCCTTCTCCGTGTACAGGTCCTCAGCCCGCAGCGTGAGCAGAACCCTGTCACACACCTCATAGTCGATGTCCGAGCTGTTCACCAGCACCGAGCCGTTGGGTGTCAGCACGAACCACTCCCAGCACACGTCCTCAGCGCCGCTGTCCCCCTTGAAGCAGGTGACCGCCAGCTCCTCGAAGACCAGCGAGTGGTTGGTGTCAGGGTCGAAGGCGTTCAGCGTATGGATCAGACCCTGCTGCGTCCCGTTCTCAGCCACCGACACGTCCTGCAGCGAGTCTGGCAGGATGGTGGGGGGCTCGTCGTTGACATCTAGGATGTGGACCACCACTGAGACGTTGGCCTTGTCCCCTGCGTTGTCTGCGGCCGTGTTCTCCGCCAGCACTGTCAAGGTGAAGAACTTCTGCTGCAGGGTGTCATAGTCCAGGGACACGTCAGGGTCTACGGACAGCTGCCCGCTGTAGTTCCCTGGCCCCAGGCGGGATGAGCGGATCAAGAAGTTGCTGGAGCCACTGCTCCTTTCAAGTCGGAAAGAAATGCGGGAATTGATCTCTGTCCGGTCGGCATCTGTGGCGTTCACCTCGCCCACGAGGGACTCTGCAGGTGGAGACAGACACTCAGTGGGCAGTGGGCACTGACTCAGGGCCACTGCTGGTCCCACATGCCTGGCCATGCAGCTTCTACCTGGAGAGTCTTCAAAGACTGAGAACTCATAGGACTGGTTGAGGAACACGGGAATGTTGTCATTCAGGTCCTGCAGGAGACAAAGCCCATGGCTATAGCCCTTCCAGGAAACAGGATTCCCCACAGCCGGCTGGGGACAGGAGTGTGGGCACCTGCCTGCCCACAGGCAGGAGCTACGCAAGCCCTCTCCTGCCTCCTTGCATCAGCTATTCACTCTGCCCCCACAGAAAGCCTGGAGCACCTCTGCCACAGCCAGGGATTCCACATCCCCGCCCTGCCCATCCATCCCAGTTCCAAGCCCCAGCCTGCCTCAGCATGTCCCTGCTTGTGCCCAGGGCTCACCCCCACGGTGATGATGACGTTCTCCGTGCTGTTTAGCGGTGGCTCGCCGTGGTCGTACGCCATCACTGTCACCACCATCTGTCCACGCTCATCTTCCAAGGCCTCGCGGTCCAGCGGCTCCGTGCTGTTCATCTCACCTGTGTCTGCGTTGATGGTAAAGTTGTTGCTGAACAGTCCTTCCAAGATCTTGTAGCCCAATTTGCTGTTGAGGCTGCCAGGCTCGTCGTTGTCGATGGCCTGAAAGGGTCAGCATTTGAAACGGGGCTGTCGGGCACTTCGGGGACAGTCCCTCCTCTCTGACAATCCCTCAACCCCTCCACCTCTGTTGGTACATACCTGGATCTGTATACTAACGTTCTGCCCCTCTTCCACCGAGATGAAGTAGGAGCCAGTGATGATGGGCTTCATGTCATTGGCATCCAGCACGGTGATCTCCAGCACTGTAGTGCCCACCAGGTTGCCCCCATCCTTGGCCTGGAGGGTGGCGTAGTAGATGGAGCGAGTCTCCCGGTCCAGCAAGCTCCCGTTGTGCACCAGCAGTGCCCCGGTTGTGGCGTTCACGGTGAAGATTTCACGGCTGTGGCATACACAGAGCCATCACTGGGGCTCAGGCCTGGAGCCCCCTCTCCAGGATGATGCCCTGGTTGTGGCTGGCTCTGCCCTTACGTACATGCTCTCTGGGAGCAGCTGGTAGGTAATCTGGCCCAGGACACCGCTGTCCGGATCATAGGCCTGAAAGACAGAAGGAAGCATCTGGTCAATCTGTTTCAGCCCTCAATGCAGTGATGAGTCTGGGGCAGTGGCCGCTGGCAATGAGCACCCCAAAAATGTGGCCCTGATAGGCAAGGGGTCCCACCCTTGAGTACCCACTGGCCCTGACTCCTTCCTGTGTGCATGAAGAGATCAGTGCCCTCAGCACAAGCTGTACTAGAAGTGCCAGGTGTGCCCAGTGCCCTGCTTGGGGATGTAAGCTGTGCCCACTCCCTGCTCAGTGCCTGACCGTGATGTTTGGGGAGATGATGGTGCCACTAGCGCTGTTCTCCATCACAGTCAGGTTGTAGGTGCTCTGGGGGAACTCAGGGATGTGGTCATTGGTGTCGATGAGGTCGATGGTCACGGTGGCCGTGGAGCAGCAGTCTGTGGGGTTCCCCGTGTCATTAGCAATGATCTGCAGGATTGAGAAGGGACTGTGTCTCACATGGGTCCCCAAACATTAGAGAGACCTGTCACACTCCAGCCCAGCTCCCCTGCACCAAACAAGCTGCCAGGGCAGAGCCCTGTTCTGCTTTGGCTCCCGAAAAGAGAAGGGCCGTGCCCCAGTGTGCCCCAATGCGTGCAGGGAGCTGGAACTGCTCCCACAGAGCAGGCCAGCCCTACAAGTCCCACCTGCACCACCATGACATGGCTTATCTCGTAGTCCACTAAGGATGAGTTTTGCACCAGGATCTGGACTTCCCCTGAGCCCACAATAGTTGTGGGGAACACAGAGAAGGCGGCGGCATTTGGACCCTGCAGGCTCAGTTCAAAACTGCTGTTGATGCCCTGCCGGGGAGGGACAAGAGTGAGAGTGAGTGGTGCAGCCAGGACAGACACCTGCATCACAGCCCAGCCCCATGGACAGGCTCCTACCTTATCTGGGTCATGGGCAATGATGTTGAGGTTGGACACAGGCAGTCTGGAGGAGGAGTGCTCTATGATGCTGCCCGTGAAGTTGTTCTGGGCACTGGCAGAGAAGTTGCAGCTGGACAGGGAGCAGTCGTAGAACTGGGGCTTGTTGTCATTGACATCAGTCACCAAGATTGTCACCAGGGTCCTGGTCTGGGCCTCCTTGCCGTGGATATCCAGGTTCTCCTCACGTGCCTAGGCAGGAGGAGAGAGCAGGTTGGAGGGGCCCAGGGAGAGGAAGAGGATGAGGTTCCCCTTGCTACCTCCTACTCACCTTGACTTCCAGCAGCACTTCCTCGCTTGGCAGCTGCTCACGGTCCAGGGGCTCGCTCACAGTGATGGTGCCCGTAGTGACATTGATAACAAAAGGAACGCTGGCATCTAGGACAAGGGGACAGCAGGAACCAGTGGCAGCCACTAGGAAAGGCAGGCCTGGCCCTCTCTCTGCAAGTAGGTCGGGCTGGCAGAACCTGGGTGCCCAGAACCAGTTTCCAGGGTCCCCCTTGCTGCCTGACCACCCCTCCTGCTCATCCCACCGTGCCATTTCCTGCCTGTCCCATTCTGCCCCATCACTCACTGGTGATGATGTAGAAGATTTTATCATTCACCCCCGTGTCTCGGTCCATGGCGGTGACAGTCAGCACAGTGGTGCCCTGTGGGGACATGGCCATCAGGGCAGGACCTATGACATCTCCAACTACCCACAGGCCTGGTGGCCCAGACACTTCAGGGCGTCAGAGCCCCCAGGGAGGGCCAGGGGCAAGGACATGACACTGGGGTAAGCAGGCTCCTGACCAGGTCACAGTTCTCAGGCACAGAGCCCGAGTAGGGCTCATTGAGGAACCGTGGGTCCAGGTTGGGCACGTCTTCAATGGTCAGGGACAGGTAGTTAAAGCTCTGCTGGACAATCCACTTGTTGTGCAGCAATCCCCCGCCGTCCTGAGGAGCAAAGCACGTGTCAGCCCCACAGCCCCTTACCTGGCAGCCCTGCACCCACAGCCCGGCTGGTCCCCACCTTGGCGAGGATCTTGATCTGGTAGAATGTGTTTGTGGCATAATCCAGTGAGCCGTTGAGCACCACACTCCCGTTGGGCAGGATGTAGAAGAGCTGGTGATTCTTCGTGTTGTCTGGGATTACCTGAGCAGAGGACATCAGCCTGTGTCACCAAGGCAGGGAGCAGAGGTGTCCCAGCAGAGATGGGGGCTCAATCCCCATCCTTCTGCCAGGCTTGGCTCATGGGGACCCCTTGCAACCTGGCTCATCCCCGCCCTGCAACTGTTCAGCACCTTGCACCCATTGCCCAGTGGGTCCTGACCCCAAACCTCCCTGCTCCCCCAGAGACATGGGGCTGCCCTGGCCGTGTCCCCCAGCACCTCAGACCCACAGGGGTGGCCCAGGGGTGGGGTTTGGGTATGGTATGGCCCACTCCACGATGCTCTGTGCTCACCTCCTCGATGTTGTAGCTGACCTTGGAGGCGTTCCCGGTGTCGCTGTCGTTGGCAAACACGGTGTAGATGATGCTGTGCAAACTCGTGTTCTGGGCACACAGGGGGGTGGTGGTGGCAGAGCAGGGGGGTGATGCTGGGCCCGGACCCTGCCAGCCCTGCCCTGGGATGTTCTGGCCCTGCCCAGTGCCACGGGACACACAGGGACGAGCTGCTGCCCTTGCTCAGGCCGGGCAGAGCCTGGACCCCCTCGCTACCCTCCCTGAGGCTCCTTGGGAGCAGGGGCTGCACCCCAGCCTTGGAATTGCTGGATGGGGGTCGGACTCAGCCCCACACCCCATCTACACCTTGATCCAGCGTCACCCTGTCCTGGGCTGAGAAGCAGCTTGGGGCACACCCTGAACAGAAACTCATTGCAAGGGCAGAGTCCCAGCCACATTCCAGCGCCTCAGGGTGACACAGAAGCTCCCATCGGGAATTGCCCTGGCACGGGGTGCTCCCAGGTGCTGGTGCACCCTCGATGACCCCACGCCTAGGCACACCGTCACCCCTCACCCAGGTGTGAGATCACACAGTTCCCAGCCCGTTGTTGTCCCACTGCTGGCACGCCCACGCCACAGGAGCCACCCAGCACCCCTGCCCTGCTGCCCATGGGGGCTGGGAGGTCCCAGGAAGGTACCTCGGGGATGAAGGCATTATAGGGCAGGAATTGGAAGACTGGGGCGTTGTCATTACGGTCCTCCACGATGATGATCATTTTTTGGGAGACCTACCAGGTGTCAGAGAGGGCACAGGATGTGTGTGTGAGATGGTGGCCAGCAGAGTTGGGTGCAGTTCTGGCACCCCATGCCCACCCTGGCCAGCCAGCCAGCATCACCCACCCACTTCCAATTGCTTTCCCACTGAGCCTTGTCCACGGCCCTGGCTGGGACCCTGCTCCCTTCCCACCGCAGCCACCCAGCCCTTGCCCCAGCACTCACCTCATTATTTACACCATCAGACACTCTGGCGGTGATGGTGAGCCTGGCCTGGAGCTGAGGGAACACAAGGCAGGACTTGGTCAGGGCCAAGGAGGAGCTCAATCCTTGGATGGCTGAGCCCCAACCTCTGTGCAGGATGCTCCTCCCAGACAACTCTCCCTCCAGGAGCTGGGTTTTGGGGCCAGGGAGTGACCCACAGGCTCTGCCCTCCACCCCCATAGCCCCAGACTCCCACTCAGCAGGGAAATCTGCGCCCACCCTCTGCCCACACCTCTCGGTCCAGGGAGTTCCTCAGTGTCACGTTGCCCGATTTGGAGTCGACAGAGAAGTAGAAGGCGTCTGTCCCTCCGATTTGGTAGGTGAGAGAGTCGTTGTCTAGGTCATGTGCCACCAGCTGGAAAGCAAACTGGCCTGGGGGCACAGGCAGTGTCAGCCCCTGCCCGAGAACCCCCCAATCACTCCTCTGACACCCCAGGCCCTTCTCGAGACTCACCCAGCTCCAGGTCCTCAGGCACGTAGAAGATGGTTGTGTTGAAGCTGGGGACTGTGTTGCCTGAAACTACAGGGAAGAGGAGCTGAGCACCATCACCGTGCTGGGCTCTGCTGGCAGACCCCAGACCCACGTCTGGCAGCACCTCCTCAACTCCAGCCCCAGCTCCCAGCTGTGTTTTGGGTCTCCATGGGAGGCAGGGGAAGCCCCCAGCCCTCACATGCTTGTGGTCATCCCACACCTCCAGACTGTGCTTCTCTGCCACCTGCAGCCCCCATGTTCTCCCCACTGTCCAGCCCTGCCCTGCTCTGGCTCTCCAGTGGGGTAGGCAGCTGTTTTGGTGTCACAGCTTCCCCCAGGGGATTGAGAAAGAGTATTGGGGGTCAAAAGCAGCTCCAACACCTCCCGCCCACCCACGCCAGATGCCAAGAAGAGTCCTTACCTGTTGCCAGGAGGAAGGGGAGCAGCACCAATGAGCGCCATGCCATCCTGCCAGGATGCCTGTGGGCACACACCAGGGAACAAGTACCTCAGAGACTGAGGGCTGCCCCCCCAAATCCCTCCTGGGGACCAGCCACAGGGGCAGGAGAGGTGCTGGTGGGGACAGTCCCCTCTGCTGAGCTGGGCTGGTGAGCAAACGCCAGGCTCCACACCACACCCCTGGGCTCCCTGAGGGGAGTACGAGGTTGACCTCCAGGTAGAGGAGACTGTGGGCATGCTTGGGGAAACCCAGGAGCCCGTCCTGGGCATGGCTGGAGGCTCCATTGCTTGCGCCCAACAGGGCCTCCCCAAGCAGTGCTTGGAGTCCAAGAGCAATCCATGGCACGACCACGGTGTCTCCCTCCTTGTGCTTGGGGGCAGCTCCACGGCTGACAGACACCCTCACCTCCCCCCGCATGGAGCAAGGTGCCCGTGGGGGCCGGGACAGGGGCTGACATCCCTTACCTGTGGCTGTGTCCCTGGAGATGCTGCCTCTGCACTTGCATCTTGACACTGCCAGACCTTTGCCTCCTGCAGTAAACATGTTCGTCAATCATTAACTGCAATTAAGGGGTGAGAACTCCCTCTCCTGTCTTCCTTATTTCTTGTGCTCATCCCACAGCTCCCACCCAGCTCAGCTCTAGGCTCGCTCCCCAAAATCAGGTCTCCAGGTCTCCATACTGGGTGCTGTCCCTCAGGATTCAGCCACTCCAACCTGCTCCCATGGGACCCTGGCTCCCAGAAGGGGTGTGGAGCCTGCAGGGATGCAGAAGGATCCTGAACCACCCCAGGAGACCAAAGAGGGGTTAGGGAAATGACTTGCATCCCCTGGGCTGGGGACACTGGGGTCCCATCAGGACAGGGGGTGGGCACTGACCTTGTGGTGTGGCTACTGGGGCGGGTGCCTGGGGCCCTTTGCACCCCCTGCCACTCTCTCCCCTCCCCAGGGGCTTGGTCCAGCCTCCCTGACCTACTTCAGACCTGCTGGGGACAAGGCTGGATTGTCCAGCTCTGCTCAGGCAGAAAAGGGCTGGGAAGTGGTGGGGGGGGGCATGGCCAGCCTGGTGGACCCCTGCATCCGTGGCCCTGTTCCCTGGGGAATCCACAGGGCCTGGATACTGGAGAAACTCTGGAGTCTCCCCAGACACTCAGCCTGCTCTGAGGTTCCCATCTCACCCTACACCAGAGAAGGGGCTACAGGGGACAGACTGTGACCACCCCTGAGCGAACCTCTCCAGAGCTGGTCCAGGATCACCCCAGCTCCTGCAAAGGCTGCTCCAGGACATCCTCACAGACACCCCATGAGCTGCCTGGGGTTACCCCTGGAGCCCCCCAGGGCTGTCCCAGGATGCCTCCCCCGAGACTCCTGGGGCTGGTGCTGGACACCCTTCTGCAAACTGCCCCTGGCTGTCCTGGGGCCCTTTTGCACCTCCCAGGGCTGTCCCGAGACATCCACAACTTCCTGAAAGGAGGTCGTAGCCAGGTGGGAGTCGACCTCTTCTCCCTGGCAACCAGTGAAGGTTTAGGTTGGACGTCAGGAAGAATTTCTTCAGGGAAAGGTTTGTCAGGCCTTGGAATGGGCTGCCCAGGGACGTGGTGGAGTTACACCCTGGAGGCGTTTAAGGAAAGACTGGATGTGGCACTTAGTGCCGTGGTCTAGTTGACAGGGTGGTGTTGGGTCACAGGTTGGGCTGCATGATCTCAGAGATGTTTTCCAACCTAAATAAATCTGTGATTCAGTGATTGCTGTGACCGTCCCCAGCTCAGCCCAGGGTGGTGTTACTGCGCTGCCACTCGGAGCATTACGGCTGGAGAGCTCCGCCGTGAGGTTTAGCGGCGCCGCTCTTGCGCTCATTACGGCAGGAGGCAGCGGGCGCGCCCATCGGCGCGG
>VXAD01006004.1:130734-146686 GCA_013399195.1 Dicrurus megarhynchus
CTGCGCTGTAGATACCACTGTTTACCAATGAATTCCTGTGGTGGGATAGTGGACTGTTTACTGTTCTATTATACCAGTCCCCGGGCCCTCCGGTGGGACCCCCGCGTTCCCCGCGGCTCCCCGGAAGGTGCTAGGACGTGTGTTCTGTGTTANGGGGGCTTGAGGGGAAGCCTGGGGGCCAGGGATGGGAGGGAGCTGCAGCAGCTGGAAGGGCCCTGGAGAGAGGCTTGGAGGAGAGCCCAGGAGAGCCTAAGGAGGGGAGCAGGGCCTGGTTGGATACTCTGCCCCATTGGGATCTGGTTTTGAGCAGCACCACACACCCTCGCCTTGAGACCCCTCACAGAGTGCACAGAGATGGAAAGTCCTGGCTGCCGTCCTGGGACAGCAGAGCTCCCTGGGTGGCTCCAGCCACAGCAGTGGGACACCTTCCACCTCCCCTCCATCCCAACCCTCCAGCACCCCCATGCTGGGCCAGGGAAGAGGCAATCCCTGTGCTCCTGTGTCCCTGCCCACGGCAGGGGGTGGAGTGGGATGCGCTTTGAGATTCCTTCCACCTTCAACCAGTCTGAGATAAGTGAGCAGAGGTGAGTAGGGAAGGAACAGGCTCCAACCACTCTCCGTTTCGGCAGCTTGGTGGCACTGCTCCACGGCCCTAAGCAAGCCTCTGGCAGGGCCCAGCCTTGCACTCACCTCACACCTTTTCCCCCTCCCACTTGCTCCAAGAGGGTTAACCCAGCCCCTTCAGCTCCCTCCCTCCCTCCCAGCCTGAGCCCAGAGCCGATGCCACAGGAGCTGGCACAGCAGCACCTCCAGCCCTGCCCTCCCCTGTGCTGGGCACACCCTCATCTCACCCAACAGCTCCATTGGCCCAAAACCACCCGTGTAAGGCCAGAAGCTGAGTGCACCCACACTTCTGGGAGCCACAACTCGCAGAGCAGCTGACCCCCCCCTTTCCCTGGGGCACGGGCAGAAAGCATCAGCACAGACATGCTAGAGGCAGAGTTTATTACACTACGCAGGCTAAGAACCCTGGGCAAGACCCCACACGGGTAAGAATCGAACCAGCTCTTTATCAAAAAGTTAATACTATAGTCAACCCCAGTCTCCTTTGGTCATTACAAAGCAAGAGAAATATTAAAAGAACAGTATTTATACACAGAGGGAAGCTGAAGAGAGTCTGTCCAGCCCTTTCCCCCCACCCCACTCCCAGCACGTTCCGGTGCTCGGTCTTGTGTCTCTCAGGAGCAGCAGAGTATCAAATCTTCACGAGATGTTGGGTTGTTGGGGTTTTATTATTATTATTATCATCAATAAAAGCGATAATTACCAAGAGCTGCCATTCCTGTTCCTCCCCAGGGAGGGCAGGGGGGACAACACCAGCTCCCCCCTGTGTGCCCCCCCGGTGCAGGGGATGGCCGTGCGCACGCGTCCTCTCGCCAGCGCACGCACGCAGCACAGCTGGCACAGGCCATGTGGTCTCTGATCCCTCGTTTGTATGCAGTCTTTTAAAAAAAATATTGTATTATAATAATAATATGAATTTCTCTTTCCGTTTTGTGTCTTCTGGAAAAAAAAAAAAAAACCAAAACAAAACAACAAAACAAACAAAAACAAAACCAAAAAGAAGTGTCAATCGTCCGTGAGGTCCTGCACAAAGAGGACTTCCGTGTGGCTGAGTCCGGCCTCCTGCAGCGTGGGGGGGTTGGGCCACTCCTCTGTAGGGAGGCAGGGCAGGACACGGCGAGGGAAGTTGGCCTCAATCTGGAACTTCTCAGGGCTTTCTTTCAAGGAGAACAGGAAGTCGTGGATCACCTGGGAAAGAAGCACAGAAATAACTGCCAGCTGGGGGAGCAGTGACACAGCCAGAGCCAATCCCTGGCATCTCGCAGGGGTAGGTTACCAAATTTGCACCATCACTGCACTGTAGACCTGAGACAGCCATTTCCTTGGCACACATGAAACTGGGCTTGGCACAGAGCACTTGCACAGTCCAGACACTGTGCTCTTCCTACACCTCTACTTCATAGGGAGCAAAGGAATTGTAAAATGTTAAGGGTTGGAAGGGACCTTAAAGATCATCTAGTCCCACCCTACCCTGCCATGGGCGGAGACACCTTCCAGCTTTTCAGGAGTTAAAAAAGCTTCTTCCATTTTCTCCCCTCTTCAAAGCTGGTGGGACCAGGGCCCACAGCACTCTCCTTACCGAGGAGCAGCTCTGCCTGCCAAGGCTCTCGGCAAAGGTCACCGTTTGGCAAAGTCCAAGGGAAATAAAGCTTTGCTGAGCCACCTGCAAGTCTCTTCACCCCCTTGCTCCGGAAGGCCCCTCAGCTCTGCCCCAAGCTCACCGTCAGTGACTGTGTGAAGTGGAATCGCCGCTCCACTCTGGAATCGTTAGGCAGCTTGAAGATGATCTTGACGCTCTCCGGGTCATCGGGATGTGGTTCTGGAGGAAGGCATTCCGACTTCCGCTCCTTCTCCTCCTGCAACGTCTGCAAGGCAACGAGGGAGGAGGAGCAAAGGCCATGCACTGAGCTGACCTTTGTGCCTGTCCCTGGAGCACAGCTGCTCCCGGAGCCTCGAACGATGCTCAAGCCCCAAGCAAGACAAGCAATTCCTATGGCAGGCCACAGGACACTGCAGCCTCTCCTGCAAGCCCTCTGCTCTCACCTGCCGCCGCCTCTCCTCTGCCAGTTTTTGCTGCTGCACTTCCTCCTCCTTCTTCTTCTTCCTCTCCCGTTCCTCCTTCTTCTTGCGCTCCTTTTCCTGGTCCGCACGCAAGGATGCCAGATATGCCTCGTCCTGCTGCTGCCTCAGGACTTGGGTTTGGTTCCTCTCTTCCCTGCAAACACGAGTGGGAAGTGGTCAGGGCTAACAGGCCCTAAAGTGAGGGGGTGGCAGGCTGAGGGCAGACCCGAGGGTGCAGGGACAGCCTCCGACTCATAGGAGCACACAGCAGGTAATGCCTTGAGGTACCACAAGCTCCCAAAAGGCCAAGCCAGGTCCTCACAGTCCCTCACACACAAACTGCTTCCCAAGGGTGGGTGAAACCGAACTTAAAAGGCTTCTGAGCCCCTGCAGCTTGACAGAGCTGACAGACAGCACAAAACCAGTGCCCAGGATTCCTGCCTCATATATGAGAGTCTTCCTGGTTTTATTTCCTTTAGGTAATTCCTTGCACATTTCAGAAGCCAGAACATGTTAGTGGGTCCCCACACAGAGTGTGGGGAAGAGGAGGGAAAGACAGAAGGTCAGAAGGTGGGATCCTGTTTTGAACACAACCCGTACATCCCCATAAGAGTCAGCAGGGACTTGTGAGGCACCACCAGAAAAGCAGACAGAGCTCAGCACAACCAGGGCAGCTGCATGCACTCACCAACTGGCCGTGGACACCAGCTCTCCTGCCTGCAATGCCTTTGCTCCCACTGCCTACTGTCCAAGCTTTCCCTGCAAAGCTCCAGCATGCCAAGGGTGTGCTCCAATTGCAGAGAACAGAGTACTCACACCCACCTCTCAGTGGTGGGATTGTGTGTGCAACACATCTGGCTCCCTGGCTATAGGGTGGCCTGAATTTATGGACTGATGATCCCCCTGGGAAGAGGAGAGCCCATGGGCTGTGTTACAGAACAGAAGGTGCTGAGCTGTGTGCCTACACACGGTGGCTGGAGGGAGGAAGGGGACAGAGCAGAGCCTGCCTTGACAAGGTCTGTGTTACTGGAGCTCTGGTCCCACCCTACCTTTCCAGGCGCTCGGACACCAGGTATGTCTGGTTGGCATCCATGATAAACATCAGCTGATTGATGAGGTCATCAGCCTGGATGAGGCCTTCCAGCCGCCCAACCACGGTCATCCTGCGGTCCTTGAGCATGATCACGGCCAGGAACGGGTACGTGTTCTCCCGCAGAGCCTGGGACACTGCAACAGGCACAAATGTCACTGCCCCGTCCTGAAGGGCCACCAAGGGGTACAGCACAAATGCTTCCCCCATCACTGAGGGCCAAGAAAGCACCTTCCCCAGACATTCTCTCTTTCAAGGCAGAAAAGGCCTCAGGCTCCATTTTAAAAAATAAACCCTGTAAGTCAGCAAAGGGAGGAAATGGCTTTGGAGCACAGAGACTGATGGGAAAAAACAAGCTTTGAAGTAACCAAAAAAGGCCCTTTAACTCAAGCAGGAAGGAAGTAAATGGCTCTGAATGTCCATTCAAAATGGGACAAAGCCATGGGTTTAAACTGCATGTTTAAACACAGGACAAGCACACGGAAACACTTGCTCAGGTGACTAGGGATGGTTGGACTCTGGAAGAAACTGTCATGGGGGAGATGGCAGTATGTCCATGTTGAACACTTCTGAACAAATTTTGGTTGGTTTTGCTGGAGGCAGGCTCTGTCTGAAGCCGGGAACGGAGCGGATTAGGGGCTTAAATTACTCTTCATATATGGCTGCTGATCCCCTCAAAACACACATGGCACATCACGCAACTTGGAGCCATTGTTACCAGTGGAGCCCTCCAAACAAAATCAGAGCAGCTCAAGGATTAAATGGAAGGCCACAATCCCTTCCAGCTCTGCTTTCTAGGCTGTGACTCCAAAGCATTGCAGCAATGAAACAGGAAAAAGCCAAAGACTGTCTCCTCACAGAGCTGTTCTCTCAAGTTGTTGACAACTGGGAGCAGAACTATGGAGCCAAGACTGACCCAAATTTAGCATTTTCCTGACCATGAAGCACAAATAGTGGAAACAAGAAGGGAGGCATGAACAGAACTTTAGAAAAAGGCTCCACTTGCAGCAAAACCTTACCAAAATGCTATCAGGTCAGGTATCAACAGCTCTCAAGGACTTGTGGGCTTCTGAGGAGACACAGAGACTGGGTGTGGATTAAGATGGCTGTCTCAGAAAGAGAAAGAATGCACCTAACAAACTCTTCCTGGCCTCAGGCATCACAGGAGCCAGTGTTAAGGACACATCTAGTAGGATACTTGTTTCTGCACTCAGTTTATCCCCAGCACACACCCACCAACTCCCACTGACAAGGCACTGAAAGCAGCCTGAATGCCCACAGCAACGAGCACAGAACTACAACTGCCAAGAAACACAGAACAGTGGAAGTGAAGGTCAGAATGTATTTCCCTGGCATCCAAACCTTTTGAGATATCCCAGGAAACCAGCACATGTACTTCCCCATGCAATCCTGAAATTTCTTGCCTACTTGCACTAAATATGACAGTGTTTCACATGTGTAAATTTGTCAAAGAGCATCTAGCTTGCTCCAGAGACAGAAGGGGACAGGTAAAGCCCAGGGGGGACACACTTACCTCTGTATCCCTCTGGTTTATTGGTTGAGCAAGCCCAGAAGAGCATTCTAGTGTTGATGAGGGTGATGACCTCGGGTGCACACAGTGTATTGCTGGGGGATGAGAAGAGACCATGTGAGGGAAGCTGCATTTCAAGTGCAAAGACAACTTTTTGGGAAACTCTCCTACCTACCGGCAGAACTCATCTGTGTCTTGGTGGTCATCTCCATGAAGATAAACCAACAGGAAGCGCAGCTCCCGCTTGGCATCATTCAGTGCCTTGACATAAGAGCAGAGGAGGTAAAGTTACAGGGTCTCTGGGCAAGGGGAAAGCAGCACCCACAAGGCTTGTATGACCCAGGCCATTATTCTGCCACTAGAGTGGTTTTAGTGAAGCAGCAGTGGAGGATGAACCTGTCAGACCTAAATAAGCCTCTATTTAAGAGGGCTACAATGGTGTTCTTCCATATCCTTTCAGGATGTGGCTTTGGAGAACACTGAACTCAGAGTGAAACCGGGTAGGCAATGACATGGATTGACACCCCAGCTGCTTGCCAGACTCAGCTGGCAGTGAAAAAACTCCTTCACCCCTTGGACTCACAGCAGCCAAGGCTGAGCTTTCCACTCAAGCCTGTACAGGACACAATCTTCAGATCACACCAAATGAAAATTCTATTAAAACAGGTAATAAATAATGCTGCAGGCCCCCCAAAAGCCAGACAACAAAGAAAAAAAATCCCTCCCTTTCCACATCTACAGTGTCTGGATTCCACCCACCCAAGAGCATTTTTAACAAGACCACAGGATAAGTGCACAATATGCTCCCTGTTTTACTGGCACTGCATTTTGGTAGCCTAACCATTCCAGGATTATTTAAGTTTGGATTCCAGGAATGACAGAGGAGCCTAAAAGAGCTGCAGAGGTGGTGAGCTCCATCACTGTGCAGTGTGGAGCAGACAGGGACTTGACACTTTTTTCCCAGGCACTTAGGAAGCAGTGCAGATCCAACTGTCTGATGGGATGCACTGCAGGAGACCCCTCCCTTGGCCAGGCTGAGAGAAGCTGTGGAAGAGGCAGTGTCCATGGGGACATCCCTCTTCTACAGAGACCCCCTCAGATTGATATATGGAACACCCACCTCCCATAATTTCTTAGGGGCTCCCTCTCAATTTTGAGGCCCTGCACTATTGTGAAGTTGCATTGTGATACAAGCCCAGGCAGTTAATCCCAATTTGGTGAACAGAAGGACAGACTCTGGCACAGCACACCAGTTTATAAAAACAAAGGCAGGATTACAAAGAAAAGCTGTCGGCTACAGAGTCACACAGACGGTCGAGGAACAGCCAGAGCAGCTTTGCTTTCCAACTTTGCAGGCTTGGCAAATCATCAAGCCTGGCAGACACTGGTTTCCCAATACACTTATTCACTAGCTCTCCATTACCCTGTTAAGAGAGTTTGGGGACAAACGCTGGGCTTGTAGATGAAAAGCAATTTTGATTGATACCATGTGGCAACATCCCCTCTCTCCACCTCCCCAGGATCTATGCAACAACACGTGACACTGACCTGGCTGTAAGTTCCCTGGTAGAAGACAGGGTGTGTCCTCCCATATTTTTCCTCAAACATATGAATAAACGAAATAATGTCACCCACTGGGTCAGTGACCCGACTACGAGGATCAGGGCGTATAAAACGCAGAGCAAACCTAGGAAGGAAGCAAAGGACACTGGAAATTCAGCTCACTGACTTCCCGAAGAACAGGATTTCTTTCTCACAGACTGGGATTCATAAAGAAGAATAAAGTCACAGCTGAGACCCTTGAACATTTATAATCTGAACCTAAACTGACACCTGCTCCAAACTGATACCACTGCCAAAGAATCAACCCCCAATCAAGTATCATCTCATGCCAGGCATCAGTAAGGATCCGAATTCTGTGTGATTAAACAGTTTCAGCTTCCTCTGAAGCATCGGGCACAAGCCACACCAAAACCAGTAGGTTTGAGGAATTTAGTCAAAGATAGGCTGTTAAAAGCCACACAGTTTTGTCCAGATAACTTTGAAAACTTTATTTCTGCTAATCCAGAACTAACGATTCCAATGTACAAAGAGCTGCAGAAAGTAAACATTACACTAGGAGTCCTATGAAACTGTCATTCCTCTGAAGCTGAAAAAGGTCCACTGCAAGGCAGATATCAGTGTTGCTTAGTTCTACTGATGCACAGAAGATACACTGAATTTTGGAAGTGCCTTTAATGTGGAAAAAAGTAATACAACAGGGAAAACTGCCAAACTAGTGCAGATGGCAGGACTGCTGGCTATTTACCACCCTCACCATTCCCTCTTCCCTCCATCAGTGCTGTAAGGAGACAAGAAGAATTAGTGCTTTGGGGCAGTAAAGGGAGAAGAGGCAACAGACACCAAAGGGAATAAAGCAGAGGTGTTTACAGTTTGGGTTTTGCCAAGTAACATCGAGGAATTAGGGCAGGTTAACCTGCAGCCCAGCCCAATGGGACATGATTCTGATGTTTGTCCAAGAATACCAAACAGTTGGACACTGTTTTGCAACCCCTTTGTGTGGCACTCAGACTGTAAAGTTGCGTGGAGTTAGAGCTCCAATTAAACACTTCATTTACGGAGCTGCAAGGTGCTCTTTTTCTCTATAAAAAGATTTATTTCTTACTAAACCGTATAGGAACTTTACAAGGCTACAGATAACGCCAGTTAAACAAACAAATGGAAAATCTGCCATGAGGCTTAAAGATCTAAGTGACAGAGATCCAGCCAAATCTGAGCTAGTGTGTTCCCTGACGCAGTCAATAAGTGAGTCAGCACAAACAAGGACTTACCTAAATATATCAAGTAACGTGTAATAGGTAAATCGGAATGGAAGCATTATGAAGTAGTAACCCCATCCTAACAGGCCCTGCAATTACAAATAAGGAATTAGAACAGTCTCCACCCCTGCTACAGCAAAGTGTCCACCAACACCAAGCACCCAGGCACGTGTGGGGTATCAATGCTCCAACCACAAGAAAAAAAACCTCAGCGATAGTTCCTGGCTTCAGACACGTCAAATCAAATGTGACCAACGTGGCTCATTCAGAATTCACTGTGACACATCTGAAAACTGCTCTCACTGACTATTCAAGCAGCAATGCTTCTGCTCTGTCCTAATTTTCTTAACTATATAAAGATATTAACAGCACCAAGTCTTACAGGTGCTCGTGCAAATTCATTTGTGAAACATTAATGAAAGTAACTGATACTGTATCCTAGTTAATACACATTTAAGGGGGGCTCTAAAAAGAAAACATTATCACTGCCACATGGAGGGGACAGTCCTTTGTTCCAGTTCAACTGATCAAAAAGCTTTACTACACCACAGCAAAACAGTCTATGACAAAAAAAAAAAGCCCTCATACTGTGAATCACACCATGGAGAAAATCTCCACAGCAGTAACAGAAACTGAAGGAATAGCTCTACATTTTGTTTTCGTAAGATAAAATATTTAGAGGGAGATTAACAGCACGCAAAGAAAACAATTTCTTTCCCTGCTTGCAACTTCTGTGTTCATAGAGAGTCAGCCAAGAAGCAGGACAAAATCCACTGTAAGATAACTTGCCCTTGGCTGTGGCCTTGAGACAACGTAGCTGTAGATCCTGTGGTCAGCTGTATTGACCTGCAACGGCCGCAGTGGAGGAGGATTAAAGACACTTGGGACACCCTCTTGCTCATTCAGTCGATCCTGCACAGCTGCCTTTGACACAAGAAAGAGCAAAAGGGAGGTTTCAGGCATTTATGGTTTTTATACTTTGGACACTGACAGTGGGTATTACTCGTCCACACCCCCGGAGCACTGGATAAGCACAATTCCTGACAAACAGCAACCACCAGTGCTCTTTTCCATGTGGAAAGCCTTCTCCATGGCAGCGAGCACACAGGCTCCACGGGAGGCCACACCGTGTGCCAGTCAAGGGATTGTTCACAGACATAATGACTCTGCTGTGTTAGGCTGAAACCAGCTCTCCAGACGTGTGGAGATATAGCCCCAAAGAGCTACTTGGGTAAATCAAGGGGTGGACAGATTAATCTTACTGGTAGGGTCCCCCCCTCCCACAGAGGGCTGCATTTAAGCCAGGTACTTGGAAACTGCTACAAATCTCATTTTCAGTGGTACCTCTATGTTCCAGTTGTGCTGCTCCAGTGTGTGGCGACATTGGTCCATGGACTCTATGCCAGTCAAGTCCTAAAGAAGAAGAATAAAAGCAGATGAGTGCCAGGAAGTGTTGCATTTTTACTGTTCTTTACAACAGATGAGCACATGATGGGATTTACCACAACACATTATCACAAAGCCCATTTTTTAAATGCCCTGCTCTGAGTTTAAGAGCAGAGTGACCTGAGCCAACTCAAATCCATAAACACACAGGAGGCCTCAAACAGGCCTTTGCACTCTTCCAGGATCAGCCAACTCTCAGTGTGCCCAAGGTCTGCCACTACAACAGCACTCAGCACAGTCAAGGGTTTAACACAACACTGCCCACAGGCTTCAATCTGAAAACATGTGCCGGGCCAATGCCCTCAAACATCACCTCAAACTCAAAATACAGACAAAGCATTTCTAAAAATTCAAGATGACTGCTACTCCACTCACTGCAAGCATAAACAGAAACTAAAACCAAAATGAGCCAGGCATTGCTGAAGGTGATGTTCCCAGCATCACAGGGGAAGTAAAAAAAGTATAGTAAACAGTGTAGTAAAAAAAGCAGGAACAGTTCAACACAGGGCCTGAAACAGAAAACAGTCCAAACACTGGCAAACCTCAAAGCCACTGACATATTTTAACCCTGTGTCAATCAGCATTTCCGCACAGGAGATCAAACAATTGTGTCTGTTATTACAGGAAGCCACATCAATATCTCCTGAACAGAGACAAACGTTTGCTGAAGGGAACATCCCTGTCACCGTGCCACAGAAACATCTCTCCCCGCTGCACTCGCTTTAAGGTCTGAGCAGACGTTTTCCTTGCTCCCATGAAAAGCCCCTGCCACACTCCTGACAGGCTGACCATTTAAGAATGCACTGAATTGTTTTTTCTACTGGAGAAGGATGGTGCATCTATTCCCGTCCCTGCCCCCATTCATACATTCCACATGCCATTTCCACCCGAGTAACAAACACAGTGGACAAATGCCCTATTCAATCTCTGGGCTCAGTTCAAACTTTTGAGCATTTCTTGGCTTCTTCCTCACCAAGTCTCCAGATCGCCACCTTCTCTCCAATCTACTGGGCACAAATTATTGTTTCATTCTGCTGCACAGAACCAATCAGACTGTTTAAAGCATTGTGAATGCAGAAGCTCAGAAAAAAAGCACTTCAAGTTGCTGTTCAGTGGTGTATAAATATTTATTAAAAAGTAAATCTGCAGCAAGCCTTGCAAGGGAACACTGCAGAACTGGATTTCATAGAAGAAATGAAGCTCCCTGAACTCAGCTGTTGCTGCTAGAATCTTTGATTATCACTCAGTTTCATCATTTAATGTTTTAGTTTAGCTATCTTTTTTTAAAGATGTGCTTCACAGAGTAAAATTTAGGTTTTTGTATTCTGACTTTTTAATTTATTTTTTATTCTATTTATTTTGCATTCTGACTTTATTTTTTTAACCTGAACTTGTACAGCAGGCACTTCATTGTCTTTTTAGAAGGACATCACAAAAGGCACTGCAATCTACTCAATTAATTGATTTTATAGTGGAGTCACAATGTGTTTATTCCAAAGCCTTGAAAGACTTCTGATCACCATTCCTCAACACCCTGGAAATTCTGCTGGTATTTACAAAGTTTACAAGATTCAGAAACTAATTCACACCTTTGTCTCTAAATGCCTGGGTTATCTGTGAGCACTAAGAACACCACCAAGCATTCCCTCCTTTTTAAATTATGCAAAATGCTTCTGCAGTTCTAGGTCAGAAAGCAGCAGAACTATCAACAAGCATTTAATGAGCACTGAATCACTGCAGCATTTGCAAGACCTCCTGAGCTCCAGAGAGACACCAGAGCCAGCCAACTTCACCCTTCCTGACCACCACCACCACAGTGACAGGCAGCTCTAGTCACTTCTCAGTCTTCTACACGAGCTCTCCAGGGAGGTGAATTGCCTTTTTTTTCCCCTTAGCATCTTAATTCAGCTGCTCTCAACTCAAACCAGAAGTGACAAAACCACTCCAAGCAGCACAAGCACAAGCTACCAAGCGCTCCCATCACTCGTCTGACCAGTGAGGCTGCACTATTAAACACTGCAGGAAAAAAAACCGCCTGTGCAAAGGCAGCTTTTAAAACCCAACAACTTGTTGGCTGGTACTCTGATGTGCTCCACTGGACACACCACAGCTCCAAGATGTTCTGGGAGACACACCAGGGTTCAGAATGACCCACACCCGATGTAAGGAATGGCAGGACCACAGTTCAACTGCCACTTCAACAACTCTTGCTGGCAAACACAGATACTGGTCATTATCACCCCCATGACATTCCTATGGACGCTGCTTCACCAAATCATGGAAACAGATCAGAAACTTGAAATATCACATCATTTCCACTACCCCACTCACAGCATTTCTGGTGAACCTTGTTCAGCTGCAAACTGTTAAGCATGTGGCAAATGAGCACATTCTTAGTATCATCAGGGCTAAGAGAATAACCAGCATCTTCAAACCTTGCTGCTTGGATCCTACTCACTGTGGTCTCTTATTAGCTGCATTTAAGAGCACGTATCTTACAGACACAGTAAGTAGTTAAAATTAGTTCCATTAAGCCAGCACTCTCAAACCTTCAAATAAATCAAAGCTCAACACAGTGGCTAATATTTCAAAAACAAAATATTAAAGTCCACAAATGCCAGGAAAATTCAATACCACCTTCTCAACCACCACACAAAGCAAGAGCATTACTGTAAAGCATAATGAAGCTTTTGCTGGAGGTAATTATTTGTAACTCTCACCTTTGAGACTGCTCAGAATCTTCTCAATACTGAAGTAGTGGAAAGTACAATTCCATGCTTCAAAAGCAGAAGGAATACCCCTGAGTGGACAAAGGTTGTAAACTGGACTTACGAAACTGATGCCTCTGCAGATACGCTCCGATGTTGAAACACAGCATGAGAGATGCAAATCCACAGGACTAACTGGCACTACTCTTATGTCCCAACCCACTGCCAAATTCCAGAGAATTATGTTTCCAAGGATAAAGGACACCTGAGTTCTAACTGGAAAAAAGCCTTAACCAAGAGTTTCTCATTGCATATTACAGCAAATGCCTTTCTGAGGGTTTTGATCGATACACTGAGTGGGAAACATGCCTGCAGTTTCACATTTCCTCCTTCCCCTAAATCAGAGCCATATCCAGCCCTGAGCATTGTGTTTTCCCCAGCTGAAGTCAGAGATGGTATCATGAGTGCCAACTCTTTTGCAAATAACACTCCATTACTCTACATTAGCATATTACAATATCAGACATCAGCCCAAGTGTAATGGGCATAGATCAATAACCAGATCCTACAAAGGCTACTCTGCTGTTTCTTCCACCTCCCAAATGAATCATATCTCCACAGCTTTCCTAAACTGTTCACATCAAACTTCTCTCTCCAAATGTCAGAACAGCATGATCTTGACAGATGAAAAATTTAGATGCTTTTACTCCCTTACATTATTAGCCAGTTCTACAGAAGTAAATGGGAGGCTGAAAGCAAAGAGGCTTTGTTGCTTTCATTTCAAGTTTATCCCAGTTCTCTCTACTGGTTTGTTTTTTTTTTTTTTTTTCTCTTCACTAACCTGCTCCAGCATGGTGCAGACAAGCTGCCCTGTTCCAGCCCTGCCCACGAGAAGAAAGCTGCTGGTTTCAGCATTCTGCCAGCAAAGCTGTTTGTACAAGCACTACAGAACCCACCACATAAACATCGGGAGAATTAATGCAGAGCAGGCACTAACACAAAACTGTGCCCAACAGCTCGGGCCAGGCCAGGACAGCACATTCACCTCTGCCTGGAAAGGTGCACTTTCCAGCAGAAGTAGGATAAACAGTTTAGGGAAACAGCATCTTCACCCCAAACAGCTATTTACCAGGTGAACAGCAGTCCTTACTCAATGCTTCCCTCTGGCTCTCTATTTAACGAAGGGCCTTCTACTATTCCTTACCTCATCTTTGTCACCCTGCCTTCTTTCCTAGTCTGCTCTCCTGCACTATTCGCACTGCAGGGATATAACCTTCTGTGGAAGTGCAATGCTCTGTCACCATGGAAGTTGTGCAGCCTACTTATAATGGCACATCACAAAGTGTGAAGTTATCCTTGAAAACACTGAAGTGTTCCCTGCAAAGTCAGCAGGGATCCCTGAAGGCTTTCCAAACTGCCTTGTAGCAGTGTTTTGTAGCAATGTACAAATTATTTTAATGAGACTTAGCCAATCCCTCCAAACACCAAATTCTTCTTATTGGAGTCCAATAAAAAAATCTCTTCCAGGTGGACTGATTTAGTTTCAAGGAAGCAGCTGGACTCACACCTGAAACCCTTCTCAGCCAGGTGTGACATATCAGAGGAGAAGAAATCACCAGTGGGGTCTGTCATTAGCCCTGGAGAAAGCTGCTCCAACGTACCCCAGGAGACAGAAGAGTGAGGATCCTGGCTGGTATCCAAGCCTTCTGGACCACAGCTTTCACATTTGGCTCTGCACAGCAGTGATCTCCTAACTGAAAAAATGTCTCCCCTTTATAGCCTGAGCAGTGTTTCCCTGTGTCTCAAACCAGGACTTGACAGGAACCTGGAATAAAGCATGAATCCTTCCTTCTCGTTCCCCATCAGCCCTCTGCCCATGACAACACCAGGTAGCATTGGGAAACAGGATTCTTTAGTTTCACACACAGGGGTTTGAAAATAGCAGCAGGGGCAGTGGTGAGAGCAGCTGGTCCCATCTGTCCAGACCAAACAGATGAGCAAGAACCAGGATATCTCACAGCAAGAGAATGGGACCTTTTGCACATCTACACGTGCAAAACCCTCACCTGCTCACCAGGCAGCAATGGTTAACACTGCTCTGTGCCCTTTGCCTGCCCAAACAGCTCAGTTTGCAGTAGATTTAGAGGGGACATCTGCAAAGCAAGTTTCCTCATAGGACCAGTCATGGGAAAACACCTCAGCACCTTAATTAAGCCAAGTGGCTGTAAATCAGGTACAGGCTTGGGAAGTCAATGTGTGGAATGATGAACACCTGCGCTGTCTCACCTGGGGAAGGCAGGGCCAAGTGCCTCTGGAGTCCTTTTAAACCTACAGTTACATCACACCAAAATTCCAAAGTACGGTCTTAAAAAAATTAATGTGAAGCAAGAAAAGCAGACAAAACTCGTAAAAGTAATCACTGTATTTGTAAAAGAACTGCAATCCAAATGACACCACATGATGTCCTACAGCTCAGAAACAAACCCAAGACACCTGAATGTAATTTTCATTGCTCAGCACATTTAATTACTCATCACTGAGCAACCCTAAGTATGTCAGCTGCCGAGCACTGTTTTCTCCCTAATAAACCACATCTTCAGATTGTGTTTGCGATTATTCATCTGCTACACAGCCCGAGGCCTCGCAAACCAAAAGTTAAGCGACCCTGCCTGTGTTGTGAAGCAGACACAGATTAGATCATTACAGTCTCCAGTGGCGTTACCCAATCGTGAGGGGCAGGAACCATGTTCCATAGAAACCCACTGGATAACTCTCCTTCGGTGATAGAAAAGGCTCTCCAGCTACGGCAAGGAAAAAATTCAGACTAATTAAAATGCCCGGGACTTACCAAGGAGTTTTTCCTGCACAGAGTTTACTCAGCAGTCACCTCTCGCCTCCCCAGTTAGCAATGACAGAACATCGCCCGGATAAAGTACCCGGGGCACGGAAGTATCACTCACCCCGGCCAGGACGGGGACCACAGGTGTCTCTCCTCTCACCGTCGCCTCAGGCCCAGCCCGACACCCCGCTCCAAGACGGGCCTACCCGGCTCCGTGAGCCCCGTACCCCCAGCGCCGGAGGGGGCGGGCCCAGCTCAGCCTGTTCCGTGCCCATGCACCGCCTCCCCCGCTCCCGCCGGCCGGCACGGGCCCCCCGGGAAGTGGCACCTGGAACTGCAGCAGCTTCTCGGTCTGTTCCGCCGTCAGCTCCCGTTCCTCAGGCGCCGCCATTTTGCCGCCGCCTCTGACCCGCCGCTCCGTCACTCTCCGGAAGTGACGTTGCCCGCCCCCACTTCCACCCCGGCCCCGCGCGGCGTGGCCAATGGCTGTTTATCGGCCACCGCCGGAACTGCTGGGCCGCATTCCGGACAAATCCGAAGTGCTCTAGGGCCTGTCCGGAAATACCCGAATCCCATCGGCGGCGGTGGCCGCTCTTGGGCGTCCCCGGCACGTAAAGTTCCGAAGTGTGCCGAGCACCGCTCGGGTGTTCCCGGCGGACGCACGAGGAGTTCCGAAGCGTGCCAAAAGCTGCTCGGGTGTTACCGGAGCAGGCCGGGGTTGGGGGGCAGCCTGTGGCTGTCGGAGCGGGCCCTAAGCCCAAGGTGGGGGGGATATGAGCCGGAGACCCCCGGGAGCTGGTTGTGTTCCCGTCACCGCGGGGGCTGCCAGACACC
>VXAD01006004.1:146748-175218 GCA_013399195.1 Dicrurus megarhynchus
GTCGGGCCCAGCCCAGCGGAGCCGCGCAGCCGGACCGGGAGCGGCGCGGGCGGGCCGGTCATGGCCGACGACTTCGGCTTTTTTTCCTCATCTGAGGGCGCCGGCGCCGAGGAGGACCCGGCCGCCGCCTTTCTGGCCCAGCAGGAGAGTGAGATCGCGGGCATCGAGAACGATGAGGGCTTCGGGCCGACCGACGGCGAGGCGGCCGCCGCCCCGGGCGGGCAGGGGGCCCCGCCGGAACAGGGTGAGCATGGCCGCGGGGGCCGCTCGGCTGCGCTCCCGCTGGGCACGGGCGGGCTGCCGACCTCGTGGGGTGACAGAGGGCTTTGCCCTCTTCTGCCCCGAAGACAGGGAAGGGTCCTCCAGGCCGCACCNGGGGCTGCCAGACACCCAGTGGGTCCTGCCCGGGCACCTCCGGTCCCGCTGGGTGGGTCCTGCCCGCTACCTCCGGTCTCGCCGGGTGGGTCCTGCCCGGCACCCCTCGTCCCGCTGGGCCGCCCGTGCGCCGGGCCCAAGATGGCGGCGGCCGCTAAGATGGAGGAGGCTGTGAGGGGCCCCCGCTCCCACCCGCAGCTACGAGCGCCCGCATGAGGGCTCGGCGCGGCGGGACCGCGGCCAGACGAGCCCCGGGGGAGGCAGCCGGGCAGCCCCGGTTCCCCGTGCCCGCTGNGGGGGCCCCGCCGGAACAGGGTGAGCATGGCCGCGGGGGCCGCTCGGCTGCGCTCCCGCTGGGCACGGGCGGGCTGCCGACCTCGTGGGGTGACAGAGGGCTTTGCCCTCTTCTGCCCCGAAGACAGGGAAGGGTCCTCCAGGCCGCACCCACCCGGGGCTGGGGTCCCCGGGGGACGCATAGCATCCCCGGTGGGTGATGGGGTCTATGCTGCACCTCATGGGCCGGTGGCGGGGTGACCCTGTGGGCCAGGCTGGCATCCCAGCAAGGGTTGCGTGGCCCTGTGCTTGGGCCCAAAGGGATTCTCGAACCTCAGGGATGTAGGGTGAATCCTGAGCTGGGATGTGCCAGCCATGGGGCGATTTCTCCCCCCTGTGCTCAGGCTGGGTTTCCCGGGCTGGATGGACTCCCGACTCCATGTTTCAGTGCTCCCAGCTATGGCAGTGTAAAAGTCATCCACGCGGCACTGAGGAGCAATGACAGCCTTGTCACTGTCCCCACAGACAGGAGTGCCCTTTGGGATGCAAAATGGAAGATATTGCCATTGGGAACGTTGGGGTCCCAGGCCCTGCAGGTAGAATGTGCTAATTCTGATCTCTTGCCTCCAGTCTGCAGGGGTTCTGGCGTCTGCTCTCTGCATGGACGTAGGGGCACGGTTGCCACAGGGCTCTGACTCCTTCCCCTAACCCAGCCCCACAGGGTCTCCTCATACTGCTTGTAGAGCAGTGGTTTCACAGCGCTGCACACAGGGCCGTGGAGGCAGTTCTGGGCCTGGAGAGGTGTTGACAGCCACAGTGATAAATGCAGTCAGGCTGGAGCTGGGTGTAGTCGTGGGGGTGACTACATGCTGTCGTTGGGGTCAGTGCTGGCTGAGCTGCACTGTGTCTGTGCCTGCAGCTGGCTAGCTAGTAGAAACCCTGTGGTCACTGGGGAAAGCTTAGGGCCTGGAGTGTGACTCCTTCAAAGCCTCTTCTCTCCTGGCAGCAAAAAGCCCCCTGCCTGTGCTGGCTTTGTGACCCTGGTGTGCAGCTCTCTGGGGCTGTGGAGGCAGATGGGTGCCTCATTCCCAACCCTGACCTTGCAGCTCATCCCAGGTGAGCTCCCAAGGACCTTGGCCTGCAGGCATGCCTTCCTGTCCTGGTGGAGCACAAGGAGAGTTTCCATGGGCCATGTCTCTGGAGAGTTTCCTTGGCAGTTGGCCGGCAGCTCTTGGATCAGCCACATCCATCGGCAGCCTCTGCATGTTGGGGTTGGTCAGGTTGTCTTTCTACAGTCAGAGCAGCAGCCTATGTCACTCTTGTTCTGGAACAGTTTCCCTAATCTTCAGATAAGATAAAACACCAGTGAAAACACCATAAAGACGTAAATGCCTGCAGAGGTTTGTGTGGGAGAGTGAGAGGTGCTCGCTGAATCCCACCAAGGACAGGACACTGGGCGGGTGTTGTGGATGGGTGTGCTGTGCTGAAAAAGGCACAGACAGACTCCCAGGAACTGATTTGATGTAGTTTCATGAACATCAGCCCTTCTGGGATCACCTGCAGCTGCTATAGTTGTGTTTTTCCTTCTCTCTTCCTTTTTCTTGAGCAGGTTTCCAGAACGGAGGAGCCACTGTCAATGGAGATGTCTTTCAGGTAAAAGCTCAGCCTTTTGGTGGCCCAGGGCTGCTAAGGGAGATTGGGTGGGTGTGGGGCCAGCATTCTGCTGCTCTGCCCCCAGCATTGACTGGAGTTTGCTGTCCAGCTGCAGAACAGCTACGGTGCTCCTGGAAAGGTCTGGGTCTCCTGCGGGAGTCCTGGCTGCTCCATTCTCTTTGAAGAGAAGATGTGTGCCACCTGCCATGACCTGCCCCACATCTGTTTGCAGGTGGCTTGTGCCATGAAGGAGTGCCTGGGCCCTAAGAGCAGGTGACAAATCGTCCATTCCCCATGGAAGCCCCCTCTCTCCAGCCTGGGTAGCTTCTGGCGGCCTCTGGGGCAGGCAGGAACATCTCTTGGCAGAGGCCAGAGCCAGGATAGGCCTGCCATGGGACTTGCATCTCCTGTGAAAACCACTTGCCCTGTGGCCAGGGGCATTTTGGGGGGACCCACATGGGTCTCAGAACCCTTTGGGAGCCTGAAGCCTAGCTCTGCTGTCAGCAGTGCCAGCGTCTGACAAGCCCTTCACCCCACTTGGTGCCCAGCAGTGGGGCATATGCACTGCCCATACCTGGTTTACAGGATGATAATCGCATCAGTAATGGGACAGACTTAATTAGATTGAGGATCGTAGAAGAAAGCTGTAATCCCATTGCTGAGCTTGGTGTCAGACTGGGCATCTGGCCAGTGGAAGGTATTAGGGGAGGTGCTGGGCTTGGCGGGGCCGTGTGGGCACCTCAGCTCAGAAGTGAGGGAAGCAGCTCAGTCCTGGGGCTGCCAGGGAATCCCTGGGGAGCAGTTCCAAGGCCAGTGTCTGTCCTGTGCCGTGGGGCTGCCTGGAGGATGCAACAGCTGCGGTGGCAGCGAGCACCAAGTCAAGGAGGGAAATGCTGGGAAGGCTTTAGGTGACAGGGCCTGAGGCTGGGACAGCAGCTTGAGCAGCACTTTGGGAACGCTGTCCCACATGTCCCAAGCTGTCACCCTTCCTACCTCCTATCTTGGCTTGTCAGTGCTGGGAGTGTGGAGTCCTGACTGCTTCCAACCCTTGGTGGTGGCTGGGCTGGGCTGTTGGAAACACTGGTGCTGATGGCAAGGTGCTCATGTCCTGCAGGAGTCCAACGGCCCCACGGATGCCTACGCGGCCATAGCCAAGGCTGACCGGCTGACCCAGGAGCCTGAGAGCATCCGCAAGTGGAGGGAGGAGCAGAAGAAGCGCCTGGAGGAGCTGGGTGAGACCCAAGGCCACGTGTGGCCCCCTGTGCTTGTGGCACCCTGTGCCATGGCAGTCAGGGCTCTTGGGGTCCCTCACCTCTTGGTGACTGCTGCACCCCAGAGAGATGTCTCGTGCTTCTGCCAAAGATCTGCTATCCTTGGGGCAGTGGTGCCTTTTGGCCAGTATTGGTGGGGACTGGGGACAGGTCTGGGGGGCTGCAGCTGTCCTGCCTGCCGAGGGGCTGCCCAGCACACCCAGCGGGTGCCAGTGTGGCTGATGGGCTCTGTCTCACTCGGGCCTTAGATGCAGCATCGAAGGTGACTGAGCAGGAATGGCGTGAGAAGGCCAAGAAGGACCTGGAAGAGTGGAACCTGCGTCAGAATGAGCAGATGGAGAAGAACCGAGCAAACAACAGGTATGTTGGGGTCAGCAGGGCCAAGAGGACTGTCTGCCTTCCTGGAATGTTTGGGGGCCTCTTTCCCCACAGTGGGGCCCAGCCCTGCAGGGACAGAGCCTTGCCAAGCAAGGGGAGAGACCCCAGGTCTTGGAGTGGCTCTGGTGGCTGTGCAGAGCCGCCCTGGCTGGGGCCACACTGGGATCACCGTGGGATCTTGGTGCCTCCTGCCCCTGTGTGGGGCTCGCAGGGGGGCAGGGTTGGGCTCCAGGTTCTCCTGGTGTGCTGTAGTGTGTGGGTTACACTCTTTGGGAGGACTAACCCCCTCTGTTCTCTCTTTCTAACCCTCTGCCTGCCTGTCGCTCCGCTCCGTTCTCTCTCTCTCTGTGCCCGGGGCTAGGATCGCTGACAAAGCCTTTTACCAGCAGCCGGATGCCGATGTCATTGGCTACGTGTATGTGCCTCTTACAGACCATATCCTGCCCCGCAGGCTCTGGGGGTCCTGGCCCCAGCACTGCCTGCCCAGCCAAGGGAAGGGGAGATGCTGGGAGGTCCCGGGCTCTGGTGAGGTACCGGAGGGAGGATGATGCAGATGAGCGTCTCCAAATGGTGGAGTTTTCAGAGATGAGTGGAGCTCCTGGAAATGCCTCTGTGGGAGCTGGTTGAAGATGCAAAGCCGTGGGCTCTTATGCCTTTTTGGGGATTGCTCTGGGGGGTGGAGAAGTCTTGAGAGCAGGTGGACATCTCAGCACCCCTGGATGAATGATGTTTTGGGTGGCTGCAGCCAAAGGCAGCGTTCAGCATCGTGTGTCTCTGGGTCCCAGAGAACACTGAGCTTATCAGCTGGAGTAAAGGGACAGGAAGCAGGGACACGGGTTTTTAAGACAGAAGGAAGAGTGTCCTTGGCAAGGGCTCTGCCAGTGACAACCCTCAACGTCTCTGCAGGGCCTCAGAGGAAGCATTCCTGAAGGAGTCCAAGGAGGAGACCCCAGGCTCTGAGTGGGAGAAGGTGGCCCAGCTGTGTGATTTCAACCCCAAGAGCAGCAAGCAGAGCAAGGATGTGTCTCGGATGCGCTCGGTGCTCATCTCCCTCAAACAGACACCCCTGTCCCGTTAGCTGTGCCTGGCACAGCCGGGAGCACAGCGGGCATGGCTGCGCTCACTGAGCCGGGCGGCTTCAGGGGCCGGCCCAGGAAGGGCCTCCCGCTGCCTGCTCCCTCATCTGCGCCTCGGCTGTGCTCGAGTCACTGGTTATAACTCTCCCCATGGTTTTCCTTTGCTTAAAAGGTGCATTGGTCTCTTTTTACACTTATTTATAAATCACTGTGGCATTTCCCCGGGAAGCGGCACTGGGTGGCAGAGCTGGGGAAGCCCCAGCCCAGGCTCTTCAGGAGGTTGTGTCTGAGGGCTTGGCTGAGTGAGTAGAGAATATCCCATCCTGTATTCCCCACTCCAACCCTGTGCTGGGAATAAACCTGCCGGCGGCCGTCCTGGCAACCCATGTCCAGGCCTCAGTCCTAGCCCTGAGGCAGGGATCCCAGTGGGACCCCAGGCTTTTGTCTGCCTTTCCCATGGGATTTAGAGCAGAGCTGGAGCAGAGCTGGGAGGGTGGAGAAACAGACCTGGTTCCGCTCCACACTGCTGGGTCCTGCAGGGAGCATGGCTGCAGCATGATGCTGCCAGACTGGCAGGGACTGAGGAATGTGAGTACAGGCGCCCAGGTTGGGCCTGGACTGCTAGCAGCTGCCCCAAGCCCATCAGAACTCTGCCCAGCCTGGCTATGCACCCCAAAAAGCTGGTGGGGCTTCAGTGTCCATGTCCCATCCATCCTGCAGTGCTGGCAGCACAGTGGTGTGGGTCACTGGGAAGGGACTATGGGGGGAGTGTGCAGGATGTTTCTTGTCCTTCCCCCATGAACACCAGCAGTTGGGAATGTGGGATGCCAGGCTTTGGGGGACCCTTGGCTTTGCTCTGCTCCTTCCCTTGCTACTAGAATGGGAGATGGAGGCTGTTGCAGGGAAGGAGGTAGTAAGGTCCAGCTGCTGTGGGGCTGGGCAAGCACCCCAGCTTCCTAACCCAGGGGCCCAGAGCAGGGTTGGGCAGAGTTCTGGTGCTGGGGCTTGTACTGTCCCTGAGAACCACCTGCACATCTGTCTGCAGCTGCTCTGCCCCCCCTGGATTTGCCCACCTAAGGCAGTGTGGGGAGATGCCTCAGTCCTGCTCCCTGCTCAGACTTTCTCTCCTCTGCTTGGCAGGGATAGCACCAGCCCTGGGAAGCTGCACAACTCCCAGTTAGCAGGAGAAGGACAGCCTTGAGCTGGTGCCCTGGCTGTGGCCTGTTGGGGGCTTGGGAAGGGCTTTTTGGGGGGACATAGAGCAGAGCCCACAAAACATTCACTTGAGCCCCTCTGTAGAGCCCTGCTCAGCTGGAAATCACGTGTGCAGAGCTCTCCTGCCCTGCAGCTGTGGCTCCAGGGTAGGAATGGCACCTGTCCTGCTGCTGCAGCTGTGGGGGGTTCCTGGGCAGCCATGGCTCTGGGGCATGATCTCACCAGTGGGTGAGAAGGGAAATGGGTGTGTAGGGAATCACTCGGTGTTGTGTGCTGGGACTGTGCCCCTGCCCATAGGGCTGATCGTTCCTGCCCGGCCCCCCTGAGCTCCAGCATGCGTAGGCAGCTCTGCTGTGCTGCAGGACACCTGGGGACTCGGCTGCCTGCCTCAGACTTTCACTGCAGAGCAGCAGGAAGTGCCCCTGGCTGCTTCTGGGGGGCAGTTACCCCCCTGTGCTCTGTCCTCCAGCCCTTGCAGGCGGCTGGGCCCCTGGGTCCCCCAGCTGCCATGTGCTCTGTGTCAGGCCAGGGCAGCTCTCGGGGAGCCATGCCCACAGCTGTTCTACATCCCCTCGGCTTTGGTATCTGTGACTGTCCAAATTACCTGTTACAATAAACCAACATCTCCAATCCTACAGGGCACTGTCGTCTCTGTGCGTTAGGGACACACACGCTGTGTTTAGGAGAACCCACAGCCATGAAGCCTCCTGTGGAAAGGATGGGGCTGGAGGAGAAACATCCTACAGGAAAAAATAGGAGTGAGGGGAAGGCTGGAGGGTTTGTGCTCGGATGGGGCCACAGCAGTGGCAGCAGGACCCGGCGTTTGGCTCTGTCCCCAAGGAACTGCAAGCCCCAGCTTGTCCAAGCAGGCCAAGCTGCTCCCTTGTCCACTGCGCCCTTCTCCAGCTGCCAAGGGACTGTGCTCATGGATCTTCCCACCTGCTGCTCCTCACACCCCTGCCCCAAGCTGGCTGGGCTGGAAGTGCCAGTGAGGCAGCCAAAAGCAGTTTCCTTTGGGAAGGATGTCCTGTGCAGGCAGCCAGAGAGGGAAGACAGGCAGGGCCCTGGGGTCTCCAGTGCTGAGATGGAGCTCACCCTGCTCAGCACTGGCATTGGCATGTTGCCCTCCCTCATGTTTGAGGTCAGCTGTGGTGAGCAACAGCCTTCCCTCCTCCTTGCCAAGGCCGACAGCACAATTCCCTGGACAGGACAAACCATGTGCTTGTTTGCAGATAGAGGGTTCACCCCTCAGCCCATCTGCACAAGGGCTCAGGGCAGTCAGGGCACAAGCACCAACTCACAGAACAACACAGAGCCCAGGCTGCTCAGTGAGGTGTTTCAGCACAGGCAGAGGTGTCTGTGCCCCTTCCCCTGCAGGTATGAGCTGCTGCAGCCACCTTGCAATGACCAGAGACTGTGGCCCCATGTCCTCCCAGCTCTGTGGCCCTGGCATGGGAGAGTGAAACCTTGTGGATCACCAAACTCGCTGGTATGATCCAAAGCCAACAGTGGGACCATGTTTGTCAGGACACAGGCAGTGCAGGTCCCTCTGGGAAGAAAGCATTGCTGACTCCCCAGCAAGAACAGCTGAAACAGCAGCACATCCCAGAGAACACAGCGAGACCCCATTTTGGAAATGCAAGTTCCCAACTTGTTTTCACAGGGAGTTTCATGTCTTGTGTCCTGCTTGCATCACCACAGCTTCAAGATAACCATGCCCACTCCCTTGTCTCCCTGCACTGTTTACTGTTGTGGCTTCTCAATGCTCTGCAATCCAGTATCAGTCAGAATCTTGCTGCAATTCAATTTTATTACTCACCAGTTTTAATTGAACAGGTCACACAGCCTCCCAAACCGCCTCCCCTGCTGCCTACGGACTCTGTCCTGCCAGGACCAAGCCATAAACAGCGGTTCCTTCCTCATGGGCAGCTCATTTCTCAAATGCTGGTGCACTGCCTGACTACAGCCACACCTCAGACGCCACACCTCAGACCACGACTAAGAGGACATAATTTTATCAGCCTGTGACAGCATCAAGCAGGGACAAGTAGTCTGACAGAGGTGGTGAGCCTTAGTGACATGCAGCCTCAGTGCTGCAGGAGGGTGAGCTCTTGGGGAAACACAAAAAATGCCACGGCCCAAATTACATGTTAATCACAGAGTGTATTCACCCCATTTCCAGTGCTCCAGAACTGGCTCCACTGAGATATCACAACAGTCTCTCAGAAAACTCCATCCGCAGCCATCAGCATTCACCCTGCTAGCCGGGGCTGGCAGACGCTTGCCCGTGGCCGCAGCTTCGCTCTTGCCCGATGTCACTGTCGGGATTTGATGGCCGTGGCCACCATGCCCCCCAGCAGGGCGGCGAACGTGAAGCCCTGGGCCAAGACACGCGCCCGCATCATCATCTGGGAGCGCCGAGTGTTGCCTTTCTTGAAGCTGATCAGTCCGTAGGTCAGGACGCCGACGGTGCACAGGCAGCCTGCGGGGAAGGACGGGGGCTGTGAGGCGCGGCCTCCCCCGGGCCTGAGCGCTGCCGGCCGGTTCCACCGCATCCCCAAACCCGAGCCGCGCCTCCCCGGGGGGCAGCCGGGCCGGGGCTGAGGGATCAACCCCTCACCAGCGACTATCGCCCCGGCCCTCGCCCCTCACTCAGCCTCCGTCCCGCCACCCCCCGCCCCACCCTCACCGAGGGGCACCAGGGGGTTCTCGCGGGTCTTGCGCACGAACTTCTCCGCGAATCCCTCCTCGGCGAACGTGGGCAGCGGGCTGGGCTCCAGCGGCGGGGGCGGCCCGGCCGCCATGGCCAAGGTGACAACAGCGACCTTTTCCGGCTGCCGTAGCCCCCGCCTCCGACGCTGTGTATGCCGGGGGTTGCAGTCCGACGCACACACTTATCGCGCGGCGCTGCTGTCTCAGAACTACACTTCCCGTGGTGCCCCGAGACGCGCCCGCCAGCCCGGCGGCCAGCCAGCGCGTGTCCGCCATGCCGAAGGCCAAGGGGAAGAGCCGGCGGCACAAATACTCCTACAACCTCAACCGCAAGCGGCTCTACCGCAGCGCCCGCCGCCGCGCCGCGCCCCGCATCGCCTGGTGAGCGCCGGGGCCACGGGGGGCGCGGGCCGAGCGTGGGCTGGGGCAGGGCGGCCGGGAGCCGCTGCACGTGTCGGTGGGAACGGGGACGCGCACCCCCGCGGGATGGGGCGCACAGCCGTGATGTCCCTTGTCCCCGCGCAGCTCGCACATCCGCCATGCCTGGGACCCGCACAAGTCGGTGGCGCAGAACCTGGCCGAGATGGGCCTGGCCGAGGACCCCAACAAGGCTGTCCCCATTCCGAAGAAGCTGTCGGTAAGGGAGGGTTTGGCGGGGACCGCTCCTTTGTGGGGGATGGAGGAGGCTGGGGGAAACAGCGCGGAGGGCATCCAGCTTCGCAGCACGGGGCAGGTGCCTCTGGATCAGTGTCTGGCTGTAGACAGGTTTCTTATCTTGATCTACACGCTTATCTCAACAAGATCCTGGCGTGGGAACGAGCTGCAGCGCTACGGACACATGATGGACTTTAGAACAAATATAAATAACGTCAGTCCGTCTCCGGGGACTTGCCAGAGACAGGTGGGGTTGGGAACGCTGCAGCCAAGTTGCTCCTGATAACAAAGAAAGGCTATTTGTGTACAGCAGTGCCAGCCTGGTCCATTTGCATAAGAGGGCAGCGCTTCCAGGTGGAATGTGGCCCCATGAAACTCAAGGAAAAAGTAGGAGTGACCTTGTGTGCCATTTGTCTCCGTTCACACAGCATTTCTCAGCTGACAGCCTCACCCACGAGCCGGGTTAATGGCACAAGTAAGGCTCTGCTTAAACCAGCTGGGATTTCCTGCCCCTTGCAGCCACGTAGAAGGAGTTTGGAGTTTTGGGAACAATGTGTGGGGACACAGCACTCTTCCCAAATGGGCTTTTCTTCATTTGTCTTTTCTCTGCTGTAATTCAGGGGATGGAAGTGGAAAGCGACGGACAACAGCTAGGAAAGAAAATAGTGCGGAAGCCGTATGTGGTGAATGGTCAGTGTTGCATTTGGGGTTCTCCTAAACCCCTGTGGGTTATTTTGTCATCCCGTGCTGTGCCAGGGGTAGGGAAGGGTGTTATTTCTTATCCAGCCTTCTGGAGGAGCGTGTCTTTTCCACAGTGTTTGTCCCTGCAGCCTCAAGAGGGCTCTTGTCACTGCGAGATGTGCTGGTGTGTTGGATGCAGTACCTCGTGTTTCAGTGGTGGGCTGGGCAGTTCTGAGCAGTCACACTCTGCAGCCTGGGCTGAAAGGGTCTGCTCCTCGTGTGTGAGCTGGAGGAGAGCTGCAGTGCAGGCCTGGATGCCTGCAGCCTGTGCAGAGGGCTGTTGTCTTGGCCGTTTTCCTGCACCATCGTGCTGGGAAATGTCCCTGCATGCACCAGCAGCCGAGCTGTGTGGCTGGAGTCAACCTTGAGGGGAGGTTGGGGACCTCTGTGGTGTTGTTGCTTCCTTCCCCTGCCTCATGCTGCCTCTGCCCTCTGCCTAGAGATGGAATTGGAGGCCAGCCTCCCTGAGAAGAAGTCGAACACGCTCTCACGAGACCTCATTGACTATGTGCGATACATGATCCAGAACCACGGGGAGAACTACAAGGTACATTCCAGAGCAAGGAGCAGCCGGAGTGATTCACTCCTGGATGTTCCCATCAGCAGGATGAGAACCGCTAATCCTCTCTGTCCTGAATCCTGTTTTGCAGTCAGCTGGTTCTTAAGGGAAAACAACGCTTTGAACCGTGGGCAGATCCCTGTCTGAGTCAGGCAGTGATCACACTGGTGTGGGTGGGCTGGTTTGGTGTTTGCTCTTGGGGCTGCTCCTCTGACTTACCCTCTCCTTTGTCACAGGAAATGGCTCGGGATGAGAAGAACTACTACCAGGATACTCCCAAACAGATTAAAAGAAAGATCAATGTGTACAAGAATTTCTATCCCGAGGAGTACAAGAATTTCATTGCATCACTCAAGCCAGAAAAAATGGAAGTGCAGTGACTGCTCTTTTTCCTCAGGTTTACCTGCAAGTGCAGGGTTGACATGACCATTTCCCAAACTGAAAAAAACTGGCCATGGAGGAAGGACCTTCATTAGACAGAGATGGTTATAATTGTCCATGAAAGACTCTTTGGTGCTGGCACTGACTGTGTGGTGCTGCTCACTTTCTGTGTGCCAGCCAGCACTTCAGCTTTGCTAAAATAAAATACTCTTTCTAGCTGCTTGTGAATGTCTTGCTTGTGGGCTCTTGCTTGGTGCAGTCCTGCTTTGGAGAGCTCCTGGTGGCAGCCCGTGTGATGTTGGCATTGGCCACGTGTCACCCTCTGCGGTGACAGGGCTGGGTGTGGGCAGCACTCGGACTTTTGCTGATTGTCCTGTAGGCAGCATAAGTTGGAGCAGAGCCACGTGCTGCTTCCTTCCCCCATGCCTGCAGCTTGGGAGACCGGGCTGGGGTCCCTTCCCTGCCGAGGAACTGGAGGGCAGCAGGGAGGTCACACTTTTACTGACAAAGAGGAAGGAGCAGCTGTAGAAAAGGTGTCACAGTGAGGCTGTCTGGCATGTACTCCTGTTCCCTGATGGGCTTGCCAGCTTCCACAATTGGTTTTCCAGAACCCAGCAGCCTCCCGTCTGCAGGAGGACAGGACATGTGGGCAGGACACGACCCCAGCCCCACCACCGGGGCCGTGGGTGCGCTGGGGACCCGCCCCGGTCCCCGCCCCGGTCCCGCCCTTAAGGCAGACCCTGCCTTCGCCCGAACTACACCTCCCAGCGTGCCCCGCGCGAAACTACCACATCTCGCGAGACCGCGCGCCTATAAGAGCGCCCCCGCAACGGTAAATAGCTTCCCGCTGTGGCGGCTGCCGGAGGCTCCGCTATGACCGCTCCGGGCCTGGCCCTGCTGCCCCTCGCCGAGCCCCGCTGAGCCCCCGCCATGAGCTCTGGGCAGCCCGACGCTCCCGGTAAGGTTACCCCTGCGCTCTCTGTCGGCCTCTGTCGGGCGCGGCGGCGGGTGCTGAGTGCTGCGCTCTCTCCGCAGCGCTGGAGCCGGGCGGTGGGGCCCGCTCGGGCAGGATGTCGCTGCCCCTCGGCGTCCCACGCCGCGCCTTCAGCTACGATGATGCCCTGGAGGACACGGCGCCCATGACGCCGCCGCCCGCCGATCTGTGCGCCAGCGTCCTCTGGAAGCAGCCGGTCATCCCCGAGCGCAAATACCAGGAGCTCTCGAAGGTAAGGGCCCGGCGGTGCTCCGGCCCCGGCATGTCCTTGGGTACCCCGCAGCTCTGGCACCCCTCTCCTGGCATCCCTCCGGTCCTGGCATCCCTTCCGCCTGGCTGGTGCTGCCCCCCTGCCCTCGCAGCAGGACCCTCGGGAAGGGCTGGGGACAGAGCCCGGCATTGCTGCCTGGCCCTGCTCTGGGCACACGGAGGTGTGGGTGGGACAAGCGTGTGCTGGGTGTCTCCTTGGTGTTTGTGGTTAAAAAACCCCCAGCAACCAGGTGTAATTAAACTAGAGCATAAGAGTGCTTTAGGTTGGATGTAAATCCTTTGTAATAAGGGTGGTGAGACACTGGCACACCAGTGAGACACACACACGGAGAAACCATGGCTGCCCCATCCCTAGAAGTGTTCAAGGCCGGGTTGGAGTGAGCTCTGGACAACCTGGTTTAGCGGAAAGTGTACCCCTACCATGGCAGGGACTTGGAACTGGATGATCTTTAAGATCCCTTCCAACCCAAACCATTCTGGGATTCTATGCTTTGAGTGCAGGACCAGCCCTTTTAAATTTAGAGGCTGTTTTCTAAGTTGGAAATTAACCTAAATGTTGTTGGGTGGAAGTACATAACTCTGCATCCCTTTGAGCTTAACCTCTATTTTATACCTCCTTGGTTTTTAAATCTCATGTAGGAGACAACTGAAGGTTGTGGTTTGGTACAAAAAGTAAACTCTCCAGCCAGGGAGCTCCTGTTTTGGGAGACGGAAGTCAGCCTTTCACAGGATTTTTTGTTTTCTAGCATTTATTTTCTGTTTCTTTGCTAGGGTCTCGTGGTCAGTGGTAGAACTATGACCACTTGAGACACTGAGCAAGAAACATATAAGGAACGAGGTGGGAAAACAAATTGTTCACACCAGGCTCTGCTCTGTGACTGCCGTTCTGTGAACAGCTGGTGCTTGAGCTGCCTTTGGAAGGTGCTCTCGGTGCTTTTGCCCAGTTGACCTTGAAGTCCAGTTTGCATTTAGGAGAAGAACAGATGTTCTGGTTTCTTTCCTGTTGACCTTTTTGTACTTGGTCTAACAAATTGTTTGCTCTGATCCTTGTAGCTTTTCAAATGTTGGATGCAAGTCGCTTGTTCATTGCTCTGAATTCTAAGGTTCTGAACGTTCCTGGGCTGCAGTGAGCATAGCTTAGGGATTTCTCCCATGGGATGAAGGCTTAGAGTAGTGTTGCCTTGTCTCACTTGTGTAGTTAGAGATGTGTCCTGGCCAGGTGCTGAGCTACTTTCCCATCTCAAACTGTCCCCTGCTGCTTCCCCACAGGATGAGGATGGGGATGCTGACATGAAACCTGTCATAACTCCTTCATCGTCCACAGAAAGTGTGAACAAGGTGCCTGTGGTGAAGGCCAAGGCCACTCACATCATCATGAACTCCCTCATCACAAGTAAGAACTCACCTCTCACGTGAGGGGTGGGCACTGAGAGTGCTCCAGCTTGGTGATGCCTCAGGGTAATTCCTGGAGAACTCTTGGGTTCAGAGTGACTCTGCTCTGGTGCTCTGTGAGTTTGTTTTTTTCAGAGGACATTTCTAGAAGGAGGCAAGGAACTGGGGAATAGGCCACACATGGTGCTTCTGTGTTTCCAGGGGCTGGGGGAGGAGTGCAGAGTTTGCTGACAGGACACTTCAGTCCATGTTGCTGGAGTGCAGAGGCTGCTCTGTTTGCTTATTAACTTGCTATTTCTGAGTGACAGGCAGAGCTCTACCATTAACCCAAGTGGTGAGGAGAGCTGACACGCTGTGCTAATGGAGCACTGGCTGGCATTTATGTTAGTTAATAGCAGCAGCTGCCTTGCTAACAGCAACACTTCAAAACATAAATCATGATGCTTTAAAATAAAATTGGGTCAGTTATGCTTGCAGAGAAGATGTGCCCTTTTGCAATAAGAGGAATTATTTCTGTATTATTCTGTCCATGCTGCCTCCTCTTTCAGCAGCCACAAATAACAGGGATCTGAAAATAACTTTAATATGTGAAGTGTTTTCTGTTTTAAAGAAGACAATGGGCTTTTCCATTAACCTTTTTGTGCTCTGATTCCTTTTGACTCTTCTCCTAGTTCCACTAGGGAGTGAACATCTTATGCTGGGGTTTGGAGAAAGTGCTTATGTTTTTCAGAACTGAAGTTGGTATCAGTGTATTAGATGCTGGCTCTGTATCTGACTGAAATAGCTTATTTTATCTAATCTAAAATCACTGGGAGTCTTTAAAACATGGTCTGCGAGGCTCCCTTGAATGTAGTGGGCCACTTAAAATGTCCAACTTAGTGGGTTCTCCTAGATTTATGAAGTTGTGAGTAGGAGTGATGCAGTGTCTGGGGTGAGATGGGATTTATTACAGGTGTTGCATTTGTGATATATCTGGTGATTTGGGACAAATCACTGCTCATCTGAATTAGCCCTGTGTCACAGGATAGTTGTCAAGTCAGAATATCTCATCAGCTTCATCTTTCTGCCTCAGCTTGTTACAACGTGTGAATGATGAAAAAAAGGGGTTTGCTTTCATTTGCTGGAGCTGCCTTTGCTACATCTGCTTGTGGTGGCATTTCTATGTGAATTTGTGCTCTTGTGTGTTCCAGAGCAGACTCAGGAGAGCATCCAGCGCTTTGAGCAGCAGGCAGGGCTGAGGGAAGCTGGCTACACACCCCACAAAGGCCTCACCACTGAGGAGACCAAGTACCACCGAGTGGCTGAGGCAGTCCATGTAAGGCTTGTTTTCCATTGGATTTCTCCATGCAGGATGTGTCTAGTTTAACATTTATCTGGTGACATAACTTTTGGAATGTGTTGCCAAGAGTCCTTAAGCTGCTTCCTCTGAAGGCTTTTAGCTCATTGTGTTGAAAAGCTTACCCACTTTTACTTTAAAGTTAACATTAACCTTGCTAGTTTTGAAACAATTGGTTTTCTGAAATCTGTCACATTTCGTTGTCATGTCAAACTATGACAGTTGTCTTTCCAAGTGGGGACAACCCTACACAATCTAATTTCTTGCTGTACTTTTGAATGGTGCCCTGCAGTTGATTTCTGTAACCGTGTCCTCGAAGAGAACTTGTAAACTGTGCACTGTGGAAGTTACCAGATGCATCTTACTGAAAAGAAAGGTCTTGAATGAATGTGTTACCGTGGGCTACTGAGCTCTTAAAAAAAATCTTGCAGTTGGAGTTTAATAGTCAACTCTTCCAGTGTCCTCCCACGAGGTCAAAGTTTCAATAACTGCGTCGGTGAATTGCATTAGTGTGGCTTGAATAGCCACAGGAAACATTACAAGGTACCCCGTGTATTTTGTGTTTGAACTGTAACTGCCCTTCAAGTGACTTCTTCAAAGTTCAGTTTGTACCGTCCAGCTTGTCATAACATGGTTTGCATACACCCAGTTCCTGTTTATTTTGTGCCCAGGTTCATCTCTGTTCCAGAGCAGTGTTTCCATCCTGATGTCCACTGATTGCTTCACAGGGTCTGGTACTCCAGACCTTGTACCTTCTGCGAGAACTGCTCTCACCCTCATTAAAGAACTGGTGGGACTGAAAGCTTTGTTGCTCTGAAAAGTGCCGCAGACAGATGGGTGCTGTGGCATTTAAACCTGTTACCAGGTAGCTGAAGTGAGCTCAGCTGCATCCACAACCTCTCTATGAGTGCTGATGTTCCTTCCTGTAGCCTGAAGTGAACTTTCAAAACGCTTATATTTGATGTGGAGAGAAACTTAAGGGGTGTATGCCCATATTGTAATACTGGGTCCAACTTTAGGTGAAGTGACACTTATTCTTTATCACCTGTGGTAGAAACAATTGTCTGGTTTTGACAATAAAACTGGGTGTTGTTCCTTTTGTCCCGTTTTTAAGCGGGTTTTTTTAAGGTGTTGCTTCTGTTTCTCTTGCCTCTCCTGACAGAACCTAAAAATGCAGAATGGAGAGACAACAAAAGATGACAGACAGAATTCTTCTGCTCAGTCCACTCCAAGCAGCACCCCCCACTCCTCCCCCAGGCATAGAAACAGGTACTCTGCCTCCTTTGGTTTCCTACAGGCTGCTGAGGGGGGAGCTGCTACAAATAACCTTCTTATCCAGTGAGGGACTGTACGTGGTGAAATTCAGAGTCTGCTTAGGATTTGTGTTGGATAGATCCAAATGTTGGACGCCTGTGGAACTTGAGCATGCATATCTTATCCTGGGTGGTAACAAACCTATTAAGATTTCTTTAATTGCCCCTGTTAACTACATGGAAAGTTCCTGGCATGGTGAGGTCACTTGAATTTATTCTCATGTTCTCATGTTTTAAACATCTCAATGATTTTTTATTTTTTTTCCCTTAGGGGTTGGTTTAGTCAGGGATCCTCTATTTCTATCACTGGCTCAGACTTTGCCATGGAAGGTGGTGGGGACAGATTGCCTTCTGAAAGATGGAGCTTTTTTGGACCCAAAGCTGTCCAGAAATCCACCAGTGAGACAGGTATGTCCTTGAAAATCTGCCTTGCCAAGAGCAGGGGGGGAACTGTGACACAGCAGACTTGCTGGCTCTTTCTGGAGTCTTACCCTGCTTGCCTTGTTACTCTCCAGGACCACCTTGGGAATGTGTGTTAGTCATATAGTTTCTGTGCCTAAATATAGAGCAGGTGGGTAAAACCTGTGCCAAGGATCTGGAAGCAGAAATAACTTGCAGTGAGCTGCAGTGGAAGGAGCAGGGTGTGAAGGTGACAGCTTTTTACTCTTTCTCTGATGCAACCAGGACTGGAAGTGCCAGCCCCAATGTGGAATAAGCTTTAGATGACATGAAGCTGCTGGAATTTGCATAGGCTCTCTGTGGTGTTGTGTCAGTGACACTGCTCACTCTTGGCAGCAGTAGGAAATGGACTTGACTGGTTTTCCTGGTTTTTACTGTGATTTTTTTTTTTTTTCATCAGGAGGATTTACCATTCAGTCCTATAAGGGTGCCCAGAAGCCATCCCCAATGGAGCTGATGCGTGCCCAGGCTACAAGGATGACAGAGGATCCAGTCACCTTCAAGCCACCCAAAATGGACATTCCAGGCACAGACGGGAGGAAACAATCTCCACGTTCCCACAATATCAAACCTCGGGATCTGAACGTGCTCACTCCCACTGGGTTCTAGAGGAAAGCTTCCAGTGTTTTTAGCAGGCTTCAGGGTGTCTTAGGCTCTGCTTCCCTGCCCCGTGTGCTGCAGTAAAGTAGGAAAGTCTCCCTTTCCAGCTCTTTATCTCAGAAAAAGAAACAGTTGTGATTGTCCTGCTAAAGCCAGTCTTGGAAAAACTCTTGCACCAGTCCTAAACCAATGTAAACCATCCTGTCTGCTGCACTGCACGGGTTTGGGCTGCCAGGCTGCTCTGGGTGTGCTTCCCAGTACACCACACCACAGTGACACCCTGAGCCATGTTCTTTTGGGACAGGATTCCATGTGGTGTGTGAGCACCTGGCTTGTATGCCTGGAGTCTGGTTGTCTTGTCCTGATCAGTGCTAAAGGACCCACAGGAGGACTGGTTCTGTCAGAGCTCGAGCAGGAGACGATGGAAACAAACAAGGACTGAAAACTGGACCATTAACTGCCAGAAGGAGGATGGGGTATGTGGTTGGTCAGTTTAAATGTGGCACTCCCTTACTATCCAGTGTGATCATGTTTTCTGTTCTTGGAATGTTTTTTAAAGGGAAAAGGGACCAGTGATCATTCTAAGGTGCTCTCATTGTAAAGGCAAGGAGCAGAATCTAATGGAGCTTGAAAGTAATGAGGAAGAATTCCTTTTCTTCCAACTCTTCATGTTCCTCTAAGAAGGTGGAAATGACAAAAGCTGGTGTGGCTTGAACCAAGTAATCCTCCTCTCTTTCTGCAAAACAGCACTGTCCTGCCTTCTAGACAGCAGATTTGCAGGTGTTCTGGCACTCTGGGTGCTGCTTGATTTGTTTTTGTTGGGTTTTTTTCCCTAGAATCATGTAGAATGTATTAGACACTGGAAGCACTTCTCAGACAGGGTATTTTGGTTTATCAGCATTAAGTGTGTTCTGCAGGGCTGGGGAAGGACTGAGGGCAGACTAAGGCTGAACGTTCCTCCGTGCTGAGGTACAGCTGGATGTGATCCTTGACCTGGTCAGAACCAGTTCCTGGGAACAGCTAACACTGGCTTTCAGGAAAAGTGGAAGGAACTCCTGGCTACCACCTAATCCCTTTAAGCATGATAGGCAGCATTGCTCTGTAATCCTCACCTGTGCTGTGGCAAATGGGTCTTCTCAGGTCTGCTCTTGATCTCATGACTGTGTTGCAGTCTCTCAACCAGCAGCAGCCTTGCAGCTGGAAGTGGAAGCTTCTCTGTTGCCAGGACATTATACAGAGGTTACTGAACAGCTGGTAACTGTTGAGCTCCGGGGTTTCTGCCTTCTTAAACCAAACATTCTCCCTGGAGGGTGAGGCAGGGTTGGCTCCCTTGGCTGGCTGCTGGCCCCTCTGAAGCAGCACGTTTTGTAGCACTGCTTTCTCTCAAGCTTCAGCAGCACTGCCAGTGATGTGTTGTGTGAAAGTCCCCCACCCAACCCAGCAGTTCTGTCACCACTCATTTGCACCTTGGCAATCAGGCTCTCATTTGACATTAATTTATTTGTTGTATTCATGTCTCCTAATGTGTATGTTTGTTTTGTTTATTACAGGACAATAAAATCCTTGTGGAATGGAGGTCCACAGTGTGTGTTGGTGTTGGCAGAGCCATCTGTGGGGCTCTCCAGTGAGTGTGGGGTCAAGGTTCTGATGGATAAGGCTCCAGCAGCACCTCACTAGGGTGAAATACTTGCCCACAAGCTCCCCTTTGATGGGGAGACTGGGTTTACAGCCAGGCTCAGTTCTGTAGAATTTTTGTTGCTGTTTGTCTGTGGTGTTTCTGTCCAGGATGGCCGGGATGGAGACGAGAGATCTCTGAATTCAGGTCTTAGAGCATGAGGTTTATTGTGAAAGAGCAGGGGTGCAGGGGAGCTGCTAGGAGCTGCCAGACGCAGCTCGGAGCAGGTTAGAGAACAGAGAAGAAGAATACAGAGTGCAGAATAGAACAGAATGCAGGATACAGAGCAGAATACAGAACAGAATAGAATACCTTTTTTCCCGTTTACATCTCAATAAATCATCTTCTGTGCTGAATATTCTAACTTACATTAACCAATCTAGAACAAGCTACAGATCCTATAGCATTTACATATAGCCTATAAGAATCATTGCATTACCATATGGCGTTATATTTTAAACTCTAAAAACTGCTTTTTGGACCCTCTGCCAAGTTGGCAGGGTCTGCTCTGACCCTTGGACCTTTCTGTGAGCAGAGGGTTTTGTTTCATCAAAGGGGATTACCTTCAGTCGGCTATACCATTGTTTTCCAGTAATTCAGTAACTGGGGTTCGGTATCTCAAAGCTTGTTTTCATTTCAATCTTGCCTAGAGTTTCCATACTCTCAGCATCTTTTGCTAGGTACTCATATTTATATGGCTTTCTTATTTCATTGAGCCCAACACAGTTCTGTCTTAGGACTTGTGCAGATGAAACTAAACGTGAAATCTTTGTGTTTTCTTGAGCAATCCAAATTCTTCGTGTTCCTGAGATTGTGTCCCTTGTTGCTTGTGTGCTGGGTTCCCACCTGTACTGTGGAGGTGGGCACAGGTATGGGAACCAGGCTGGTATTTACCTAGAGGTATCCAGTTTCCCTCTGGAAAGATGTGGTTTGGTGCTGTTGTAGTGTTTTTAGCTGTGCTTTAAAGTCCTGCTGATGGAGCATGAGATTCACCTGGGCTGGGGATGGCTGAGCTGAATGCTCGTGTTTCCTGTGCTCCTGGAGTGTAAGCTGAGCTAAAAATCATGGAATAGATCAGGTGCTGAGGTACAGGCAACTGCTGTGGTCCTGATTACGCAGGTGAATCTCACAGATTGGGAAGGCTGGGGTTAAAGCATGGCTTTGTGGTGTGAGTTGACAGAGCTCTGCACTTGCTTTGGGCAGGGCTGGCATCAAGACGAAAGAATTGTAGCAAATATGAAAATAATTTCTTTTTTTCAAAAAAAAATTTCTTTTTTTAAAGTGTACAAAGTGCCTAGTAAAACTGTACAATGAGGCAAATTTGAAAGGAAATTCTGAGACAATGTAAACCAAACATCTTTCCAAAGAAATGTATAAACTAACCCCCATGATGCTGAGATTGCAGCATGGGATGGGGGGTTTTATATTGAGAACATAAAGTCTTGTCCCCCTTGCTGCAGTGGTTGTCTCCATCAGGTAGTAGTGACAATGAAGAACAACTCCTGCAGCATGAACAATTTCTCCTGGATTTTTGGGGGTAAAGGCTGCCCCAGGGCCTCCTCCATTCTGCAGATGAAGTCATTCATCTTCAGCTGAATGTCCAGCTGGCTGATGTCATCACTGTCCTGGAGCCTGGGCTTGGCTTTCTGAACGATCAAGTCCATCCTGTCACTGAGGGAGCTCCGCAGGTGCTCTGCAAGAGGAAATGCTGGTGGGCAGAGGCAACACCCAAGGGGCTGCTTGAGCTGCTGGGATGGACCCCAGTGTGCCACAGGCAGTGCTGGGAATGGGGCTGATCCTCTCGTTATCCCTGATGGTTCTGCACAACACTTTAGGAAGAAGAACCGGCCCTTCCTGGAGCTCATTCTGCATGTGGAGAAAGCCCAAGGAATGGGGAAGGGGCAAGGCTTGTATAATCCTTGTCTTCTGTGTGAATGTCAAAAGGGCAGCTGCAAAGGAGTCTCCAAAGAGCCCAACAACAGTGATTGTCTAGGGCTTCAGGGAGAGTGTGCACACGTGATGGTGGATTCCTCTGCATTCATTCATGAGAGCCTTAACCCTGGGCTAAAGCACCTGAAGTTGGAAGAGACTTCTGGCAGAATTACTTTAGGGAGTTTTACAGAGTGTTTTGTGACTGTGCCACTCTCCTGGGGTTAGATGTGCTGCTCTTTCCATGGCTGCTGTGGGTGGTGCTCCCTGCCCAATTTACCAAGTGCTGAAAAATATCCTGGCTTGCCCAAAGAGTGCCTAAAGGAAGGCTTTGGAGATTGTGAGGGGTTTAGAGGGGAAGCCACATGAGGAGTGGCTGAGGTCACTTGGTGTGTTCAGCCTCCAGAAGAGGAGACAGATCAGACCTCACTGGGGTCTGCAGCTTCCTCAGGAGGGGCAGCTCCGATCTCTGCTCTGTAGGACAGTGACAGGACCCGAGGGAATGACTGGAGATGTGCCAGAGGAGATTTAGGTTGGCTGTTAGGAAAAAGTTCTTCCCCCTTAGGGTGCTGGGGCACTGACCAGGCTCCCCAGGGAATGGTCATGGCCCCAAGGCTGCCAGAGCTCCAGAAGTGTTTGGACACTGCTCTGAGGCACGGGGTGGGATTTATGGAGTGCCTGTGCAGGGCCAGGAGTTGCACTCAATGATTCTTGTGGGTCCCTTCCAACTTGGGATATTCTATGATCCCTTTGTCTTCTGCTTTTCTTCCTAAACTACCCTATTCTTCCATCCACTGTGAAGCAACTTAGATAACCGTGGATACAAAGCACCCTCTTGTGTACTTTCCAGTGCTGGGAAGTGCTTCCTTCCTTTAGGAAGAAGGCTATTTTGTAGGGGCTAAACTTGGCAAAGCCAGTTGGGTGCTCTGATGCAGCATCACTTCTTTGACTGCTGGGAATAGTTACTGTCATGGATGGAGGCATACTGTCTTTCTAAGATTCAGTGGCCATGAGTTGAAGAGGAATTTGGCTGTTTACTGCAGCCTCTTGATGAGACTGTTTGTTAGGGCCAGAACAAGCAGGGCTTACCCAGTTTTACACTTTGGTAACTCAGCAGCAGAAAACTCAAGTACTGTAGCATCTCGTCCCACCTCTGCCACGTTGCTGTTTCATCCTAGGACAGGAGATAGTATTTGATTGTTAGAAGTTTTCTCAGAGGAAAACAAGTCAAAGGAGAGGTTGTACTGGATACCTGGAATTGTGGCAGCACAGAGGAGTGGCTCAGGAAATACAGGATCTTGTCCAGAGACATGGACGAGGTTGTGGGCACATCACAGCTATGCTGGAATAACAGCTCTAGCAGTCTGCAGCGCAGGAGCTGGCTCCCCATGGTGTTTAGTAAAGTTTCCCTGGAACACAAAAGGAATTTACTTTGGGAGAGACAACACAGCCTAACCAGAGACAACTGTTCCAGCATGCTCCTGCTGTGCTGCTGACCCAGTGCAGATGTGGGGTGACTGCAGGGGCTGCCCAGCTGTGCCGTGGAAGGAAGACCACCAGATGTGCTGAGAGACCTTTGTTATGCACTTTGGCCGTGTTTTCATCCTCAGGTGTGACCTGCAGCAGCTGGAAGTGAGTATAGTCTCTAAAGCAAATTGAGCTGCTTCATTCCACCCTGCCCAGCAGCCTGTGTGGCAGTGGCCCATTCCTGGTGACCTGCAGGAAGCACTGCCAAGCAAGGGTGACATGGGGTCAGGGGCAGATGGATCTATATCTGTCCTGGGCAAAGTGACAGCTTGGTTAGAGTCAGTCTGGCTCAGTTACACCTGGTGTGTGCAAAGTTCTGCTGAAAGGGTGCGAAGGGCTGCCTGCTGGGCACTGCAAATACGGGTTTGAAATGCTTGGGGGCCTAGTGGTCTCTTGTTTACACCAGAGCCAGTCAGGCCCTTGTGCTTTGGCTTCAGATTTCCATTTCTTAAAGAAGCAAACAAAGGATGTCAAGGCAAAGCTGTAGGAACTGCATCATATTTCTGACTACCTGGTTGCCCATGGGAATCAGTGCTAATGCACAGTGCTGCTTTTCAGACACTCTTCACAGTTTTAAGGTCACACAACTAACAAATGGGAGAATTGACTGTTCTCAGCAACACATCACCTGTTCAGCTGGTGATGTTTTATCTCCATGGGAGACACAGCCACGCTCTTGCTGGCTGGCCTGTCTTTCTATACCCTGTAGAACTTTATGCATCCAGTCTTGGATGTAAATTTGGGAATAAGACCATAGTTCACACAGGCAAATGCTGCCTTGCACGCGCTTGTCTCACCTTTGGCTCCTCAGGGGGATATTCAGTATGAATGGGAATATGTCATCTGCGATCTTACGGGAGCTGCAGGTGGGAGATCTGTCCACTTCCACTGCCACGGACAACATCCGCTGGAGCAGGAGTATCACCCTGGGTGAGAGGGACAGTCAGCACAGGGAGACTCTGCTCCTCAGATTGCCAAGCAAAGCCTTGGGGACAGCCCCTAATTCAGCCTCGTGCAGCGAGGGACGTGGGAATGCAGTGGGCCAGGTTTGGTGTCTCCTGAATCTGATACTCTTGCAAGCAAAGCTCATCCCCAGATTGACCCTCAGGAGGTCTCGGTGGCTCTCCTGAGTGTTGGAGCAGCATGGGACAGCCTGAGTGTGGGCCAAGAGCTCCAGCCTTACACTACATGCAAGAGGATGACACTGAGCCAGTTTCCTACCAGGTGGGAGTCTTTTGCTCACCAAGTCTTTTATCTAACCCAAAGAAGAACCAGTGAAGCTGGTCACAGGTACAGCCTGGCTTCCCTGAACTGGCTGGGGGGAGAGACTCTGGCTTCTGCCTGATGTGGGTCCATAATAATGCCAGCAGGGAGTTTGGAATTCTGGAGCTTACTTTTGGGCAAAGAAAGCTGTCTGAGCCTGGTCAGTGCTGGCCAGCCTTGGTGAAGATGAGCTGTGTTCAGCCCTGGCTTCTTGCAGCTGCTCCGGGGGCTGGGAGAACCCGACTCCTGTAACTGCTGCCACCAACCACTTGACCACTTCCCTGGGACAGAAACAAGAATTTTATTGGGGGTGTGCCTTGTTTTGCTGTGTTCTGACCTCTAGATCCACTTGGAGCTTGAGGAAAGACCCTGAGAATGAAGAGAATGTTCCACCCACTTGGACAGGTTGGGGAGTAGCTCTGTTGAGCAGCTCAACAGAGGGGCTCTCTTGTACACTTGCCCACAGGACTGCCTCCTTCTCAGTCCTCAGCAATGTAAATCTGACCTCATTCCTGGGAAAAGCCCATTGTATTGTGACTGGAAAGGCCTTGCATCGTCTCTGGTGGTTTGCTTTTGTAAATGTTTTCCTAGCCCTTATTGTTGGCCCTATGCTTCCCTTTGTCTCCCAAGTCTGCTTCTTGGAAAGTCTGACTGGAGTCTCAACAAGTGTTCCCTGAGCCTTTGCCTCTCAGTTTCTGGTTAGAGAACAAGGAGGAGATGTCCCTTACTTGACATTGCTGAAGCACAAGTCACATGAAAGCACTTTCTTGGCAATTGACTTCTGCAGCAGCTGTGACTTCAGATTGTGCTGCAAGTCATCCTCCAGGGTCTGCACCATGTACTGCAGGAAGAGGAGCCGGCCGGGGGGCTTCTCCTGGGGGCAGATGGAGAATGTATGGGCCTGGTGGGGCCACAGGGTGAGGAACACCAGGGAATTTGGCTGTCTTGGGAGTGGACTGATGTACATGACTGAGGAGTAGTTCTAGGAGGAGCTGCTTGGCTCAGGCAAGGCCCTGAGGGGCATTGCTGGGCATTGCACAAGTGTTGTGACCCAGAGAGGGTTTATCTGTTACTGTGCCTTCTTCGGTGGACAACCTGCCTAAAACTGTGCAGAGGGTTAAGGGAGCACTGTGAATAAATGTGGGATTCCCAGCTGGCACTCACTGTTGGACTGGCCAGCTCTGCAGAGCACAGCCACACAAAGCACTTGGGCAACGCTCGCCCCCAGGCAGCATGTGCTGGATGATCCCTGCCCCATGTGACACACACAGTGCCAAGTACCTGGTCCTCCATGATGAATTTCACCAGTGGCCAGTCCCATCCCACAGTGGTGACGTTGGCTGGATGGAGCCTGCAAGGACAGCCCTGTTCATTTGTGCTGAACTGCCTGACCACCTGCCTGGAGGCATGGCAGCCCCCTAGCCCTTCCCCAGCCACTCCCACCCCACTTGCTCATGTGCCTCCCCTGCCTTCTCCTCCCCATACCACATTAATTTTTTGGAAGCACCTGACAGGGGCTGTACTCCATGGAGAGGCCCAGGACTCCTTCCTGGGCCTATGGCCTCATAAAACATTGTACTTCGCTGTAGAAAACCCAAGGGCAGTAAGGGAGGTGCTCCAGCCACTGCTGGCACTGCTGCAGCCCAGGAAAGGCACTTCTGCTATGTCACAGCAGTGAAGAATGAGACCTGTGCTTCAGAGCAAGGCAAACACACTCTTCTGTCCCCAAGGGCTCCCTTGTGTCACAAGCTGTCCCTGACCCACCCTCAGAGAGCCTGGGGCGTGCCTGTGTTGGCAGGAGGATTATCCTGGCTTATAGGGGAAACCACTCCCTGTTCTGTAGGTGAGCACCACAGAGAATAACCCTTATGCTGGGCAGACCCCTGGGAGCACCTAGCCAGCCCCAGGGCACTGGGACAAGGGGAACACATACATTTGGATCTTCATCAGCAGCATGTAGATGTCCTTCAGGATCTCCCCTTCGTGGGTGTCCAACAGCATCTGTCTGATCAGGTAGCAGATGATTTCTTTGGGGGGACAGTGCTGGCAGGAGACAAATTCGCTCAGGAAATCCAAGGTGCCCTCCAGGAAGTTCTCCTCCATGGTGGTGTGCACCATGCCCAGCCTCCCGCTGGGGATGAGCTCAGATTTCTGCTGTGTACAAGGCAAGGCAATGGGTGAAAGCTCCCCTGACACAGAGGAGCCCAGCTGTGATGTGGGGCCCACCATGAAGGGAACTGCAATAACCAGAGCCCCTGACTGCCTGGCAAAGGACAAGGGGAGCAGGGGCTGCTCCAAACCCTGTTTACCTGCTGTGTTTCCCTGTTGGGTGCTATGCCTTGGAGGAAGAGGTGCTGGACTCCACTCCTCCTGAAATTGTGTAGTTTGTCCAGCCAGGCCTTGCTGTCAGCGTCAGTCCTGGCTGGAGTGGCTTGCTGGATTGCTTGGTGTGGTGGGAAGTCACTTGCCTCCAGCAAAGGCCTTTGGGCCTTTCCTGGTGTTATAGGAATGGTTGGGGCAGGGCTCAGCCTTGGGGGGAGGTTCCTTTCCTGGCAGAGCTGGGGAGGGTCTTTCTCTGGGCCATCAGCCCTCCAGCTGCTGTTGCTGTCCAGGCTGGGGGGGGATGGGGACAGGGACAGCATGTCTGAGTCCAGCTGCGAGTCCAAGTTTCTGCTAAAGGTGGTAGTGCTGTAGTCCTGCTCTGAGCTCCAGCTGTGGCAGCTAGAGGCAGGAGAGAGGCAGCTCCAGTTCTCCGTTTCTGCCGTGTCCATGGTGGAAGAATTGAGCTTCACAGGGGTGCTGTGCCATGCTGGTGCAGGGCTCGGCTCTGCCACTGCCTGCATTTCTTCTGTGGTGGGGCAGAGTCGGGAATGGGACAGGTGTGCTGCTGGGGCAGCAGGCACATTTCTGGGGTTCTGGGCAGCACCAAGGGTGGAGTGGAAAGGGCTGCACATGTCCTCAGTCAGGTCGATGATGGCGAGGCTGCTCGATGGTGTCGGGTCTGTGTGTGTGTCCTCATAGGTCAGGTCAATGATCTCCTGTGGGGACGGAGCAGCAGTGTCAGTGTCCTGTCCTGTTGGGAGCCTCTGCTATGGTGGCACTGTACTGAGTCCAAGAGGGAAAAGGGCACCAGCCCAGGAAAAGAAAACAGGGGCAAAGACCCTTCTGCCTGTCCGAGGGGGGCCTGTGGCCCTGAGCTCTGGGATCAGCCTCCCCTGGCAGCACAGCTGAGCCTGAGCCCGACCCAAGCTCTTCTTTCCCTGCTGCTCCCCTCAGGGCTCATGTCCTCATGCCTCGGCTCAGAGCAGACCTGGCTGCCTGCTCAGCTCCTTCCCATGACAGGGAAATGCCAGTCATTCTGTCATGTCCAGGGAAGGCAAGGGAAGCACAGGGAGCTCTCATGTCCCCAGGCACTGTCAGGAACAGCACAGGATCCAAACCCTGGCATCTCGTCTGTGGCACAACATCACCCACTCTAGAGGACAGGAGTGGCAGGAAACAAAGCTGCCTTTTGATCTGTGGCACCAATCTGGAGCTACGGCAGCCCTGAGACATTGGGGATTCCCACCTAGGCCTCGCTGGGCGATGCAGGGTCGGAGGGGCAGCAGGAGCGGGCAGGGGAAGGCAGCTGTGCCTGCACCAGCAGCAGGCAGGACACAGCACTTCCCAAGATCTTTGCGTACCCAGGAAGGGTCAGCGCCTGGTTGGGAAAAAATCCCGCTCAGCACCTCAAATCAGGGAACACGTTTAGCAGACAATTTAAATCCATTCCCCCCCTCACCCCGAATCAGACCTGCTGCCTTCCCCAAGGAGGTGGCAAAGCCCAGCGGGCTCCAACTGCCTCAGGACCCGGGACAGCGGTGCGGGGAACGGTCCCCGACCGTTCCCCGGCCCGGGGCTGAGCCTCGTGCCCGGAACCGCCGCCGCACGGCCTCACCGGCCCCGCACCCGCCGGCGGAGCGGGACCGGCCGGAGGAACGGCAGAGGGGCGAGGGACGGCAACCGCCCCACCGCATCCAGCCGCTGGGCCCCGCCGGGGGCCGAGCCCTGCAAGGCTGGACCCTCCTCGGTGTGCGGAGAGGGCACGGCGACACTCCATGGCGGGCACTGGGCTCTTTCTAAGGGTACATGGCCAAGGAGGCTGGGACTCCTGCGAGGGGCACGCTTGCGGAACGGGGCTCTGCTAGCGGGAGGTGGCCGCGGGGACCCGAGCCCGGCTGGGAAGAGGGTGGGAGGTCCCTAAGGATGCGGCTGGGNCTACGTGCAGGCCATGCAGGAGCTGTTCCGCGCCAACACGCGGAGCCGCGAGTTCCCGGCGCACGGCGCCAAGGTGCACTCGGTAGCCTGGAGCTGCTGCGGCCGCCGCCTCGCCTCTGGCTCCTTCGACAAGACCGCCAGCGTCTTCCTGCTCGAGAAGGACCGGC
>VXAD01006004.1:184510-194894 GCA_013399195.1 Dicrurus megarhynchus
GCACCCCGGCCCCCTCTGCAGCGGCGCGGGGCGGCTGCGGGAGTTTAATTAAAGTCCCTGATAAATCCTTTCACCTTCCCTCCCCCCTCCGCTAGCAGCTGCCGCTCGGGGGCCCCAGCTTTGCATTTTTGGTGCTGTTCCCCCAGCGTGGCTCCCAGGGCGGGTGTGGGGTGCTCAAGGAGGGGGTTTGCAGTGGCATCGAGGTTATGATGCCCACGGAGCTCAGGACCCCCTTCAGGGAAGGGTTCCCGCGCAGGAAACGGGGCGCACCACCCTGCCTGGCCCCCCTGCACCTGCCCGAAGGGAGACGGGCTCCTGCAGCCCCTCCTGTGTTCCTCCCCTGCAGTGCGGGACAGGACTCGCCGGGTCTCCCTCCCTTGTCCCGATGCACAGGGACGGTGTGTGCCCCTCAGAGCGGCAGCCCGTGCCTCCTAATTAATCCAGCCCTGGGTTCTTAGAGACAAGATGAGCCCTGTGCAAATCACATTATTGGAGCCGGGCTTTGGGATAGCTGGTGTTTAATAGTGAGGCTCTGGAGTAGCAGCCTGCGGGAGCCCAGAAGGGTGCTGGAGAGGGTCTGGGGGCGGGGTCCTTTCAGGGATGTCCCCCCCTAAACGTGGGAGGCTGCAGGGAGCTGGAACAGGCTGCAGCTACCCCCACAAACCCCTTGGGATGGGCTGCGATGTTGTTGGTGCTGCTGGGGCTGCTGTGGGAAGCTTGGGGCGATGCAGGATGTGGGACAGGAGTGGGGGGACATGTCGCAGCCAGGGGGACCAAAACTGGCTCGCAAGTGCCACCTCCTCAGGGATGCGGCACCGACAGATCTGTGCGTGTGCACCCGCTGCCAGCTCCTGCCTCAACGCATGGCCGCTGCCGCGGACAACTCTCAGCACAGGGACAGCACATCAGGGACTTGTCCCTCTTGTTCACCCGCTCTCACTGCTCCCAAAAATACCCCCTGGCGCAACCCATCTCCACCAGCCCCGAGCCCTCAGCCTGGCACTGACCAACAACTCCTTTTTCCACCTCCGAGGTAAAAAAGCCTCCTGCCCTCGCGCCCAGCCTCGCTCTGCCTGCTGGCAGCTGGTGGGACGGGCATGTGGGCGGCAAGACAGGCCTGTGCTTGGCCCGTCCGTCCGTCCGTCCGTCCGTCCGTCCTGCGGCAGCCCTGCTCCGGGCGTTGACGTCAGCGCTCCCGGCAGCCGGGCGGTGGGCGGGCGGCACCGCTCCTATTGTATTAAAAATAATACAGCGGAGCACAAATTCATTACAGATAAGTGTGACAGCCAGGAGGAATTAACGAGCCCGTCTCTCAGCGCCTGACAAACGCCTCCTTTTGTTCCTGGGATGGGTCCTTGAGTCTTTCAATCTTTGGAGATGCCTCGGCTCATTAAGCACATCCTCCTCCAGTAGATCCCAGTGTGCCAGAGGACTGCTCCCAGTACAAGCTGAGGCCAAACTGGCAGGGACATCCCTTTGTGCCAGTGCCCAGTACTAAGTCGGGCTTGCCTTTCTTGGGAGTCAGTGGCCTGGAGTACTGTCCCCAAGCACTGTCCCCCACGTGGGGTGGCCAGGGGGAGGTGGGCGAAGCATCCCCCGTCCCTGCTGCTGCGGGAAGCACGCGGCTCGTGTGAGCCGAGGCAACACGCCCCAGCACTCCAGATGCCGGTGCCGGCAGCGCAACTGCAGCCGCCGGGCTGGCGGGCACCCAACCCTGCCCTGCTGGCCAGGCTCCCAAGGGAAGAGCAGCCAAGGGCTTGTCACCAGCCGTGGACATTGCCTCCCGCCCTGCACACCCCTGCGGACACCCCTGCTCCTGGGACAGGGATGGATCCAGGGAACCCCCACAGCCCCAGAGCTGAGCTAGCTCTGGCTGGTGTTTGGGGGATGTTCCTGGTGCTTGTGCCCAGTGTGGGCACTCCTTAGGCCCAGTTGTTCCTTGGCATCATCCTGGGCAGTGTCACCTGCTGGGTGGCTGCCTGGACCTGCTGGGGGAGGCAGGAAGGGAAGGGATGGGGAGAGATGTGAGGGACTGGGGTAGCAGCACCGTAGCCAAATGGAGGAGGAAGCTCTCAGCACCGCCAAGCCCTGAAAGTCGCCTCCGTGGAGTTGGCACAGGTGCCAGGGCCCCAGCAGTTCCGTGCTCCAGTCCGTGCTGGCGCCCAGGAAAAGGGAATGGGGCTGGCTGGTGCCACCACATCAACCACAGCATCTGCTGTCAGCAACGCCTGAGTGGCACCTGCCTGCTGGCATCGTCCCCATTGTCCCCCGACAGCCAGACGGGGACCCTGCAAGGTCACAGCCTCTGTGGGCCCTTGCAAAGCTCCCAGGCAGAGGGAATACCCGCACCCATCCCTGCAGCACTGCCAGCCCAGCCTGCTGCCACCCATTAGCACAGGGCAGTTGTTTCACTTATCCGCCCCCCAACATCTTTGCAGAAAATAATTATTGGTCCTTGTCATTGCACCGAGGGATTAAAAGTGGTTAACTCCATTTCCAAAGGCTTTGTTATGTTGGTTTTCCCTCAGCTGCTGCACAAGGCGATTTCCACAGTGCCACTTAGGCAGCTTTTATCAGGTTGTCTTCTGGAGGTAATTGGGTTTTTCAGGAGCCTGTTTAAAATTCGTAACCCAGCCTCTTAAACAAAACAAAAACAGCAGCGGGGAGAAGAGGAAGAGGCAGCACGAAACATGCAGCAGCTGCAGCCTCTGAAGAGCAGCTCTGGTCCCTTGGGGCTGGCACCCGGCGGGGACAGGGACAGGGACAGGGACAGGCACCAGCCGTGCTGTGGAATCAGTCTGGAGACAGCCCCTCCAGCTCATGGCTGAGCACAGACTGCTCAGCGACAAGGGGGACCCGGGGTCACTCCCTCACGCTGTGCTCAGGGTGAGGCGAGTCTGTGGTGCTCAGAGCCGCCCACGTCCAGCCCCTGGGGATGCCGTGGCCACCGCTCTGCCCCTGCAGCAAGTCACAGACCCCCCAGCACACGTGAGGGAGATCCCAGCACCCACTCACCCGTTATCACGCCCACGTCAGACACGGGGTGTGAATGCAGTCTCACTGCTTGTCCAGCACTCACCAGGAGCCCTGGGGGTGGTGGGGAGGGAGGGGGGCTCATGCCATAGCTTGACCCCAGCTCCACCATGATGCTCCCAACTGTGGGAGCAGCACCGTGGCTGGTCCCCCTGAGGTCACCAGAGAGGGACAGAGCAAATGGGCAAAAACCACCCTTATGGGGTAACTTCTGCTGGCCCTGAGGATCTCCCTGGCTCTGAGCTTTGCTGGCTGGCTGTGGGGGGGGGGGATCCTGCTGCCCACCCTGTGCACCTCTCCAGCCAGAAGGGCTCTGGGCCGATGCGGCGGCTGTTCCTGCTCTCCTGCATCACTACACGGGTCCATCTGCATTAACACCCATCTGCATTGCTACCACAGCCCTGTCACTGTCACTCTGGCTGACCTGTGTGCCCTCTCCTCGTGGGGCAGGGGGTGCACCGGGCACCCCCAGCTCATCTCTGTGCCGCGGGGTGCAGCTTGGGCTGCAGAGCGAGTGGGTGGCAGGGAGCTGCCACAGCAGATGGTCGGTGGGGCCGGATCACGGAACTGCACGCAACGAGGGACGTCCCCGGGGGGGCCATCACAGGAGCTGGCTGGGAACTGGTTCCTGTGGGGCCCCTCACGCACCTGTTCGTCCCAGGCACGGCAGCAGCGTGCGAGCCGGGGAGGCTGCGGCTGACGGAGGGATGGGGTGAGTGAGGAGCAGACTGAGCCCACGGCTTCCAGCTGTTCCCAGCGTGGCAGCATCCCGGGAGGATACCAGAGAGAGGGGGTGCTCCCAGTGCTGCTCAGCCCTCCAGAGCTCCCCAAAATGACCATCTACACCTACATCTGTGCCACAGAGTGATGCGGGGGCTGAATCTCCCAGCGAGACCGCCCGAGGCGACGGGGACTCAGCTCCAGGCTCCAGCTAGGAAGACTCCAGAGTGGCCGGGATGTCAGCTGTGGTGTGGCCGAGCACCTTGGCTTTGCCACCACTGCTCTGTGCCCTGTGATGTGGAGCTCTGCTCACCCAATCCCAGTCTCAGGGCCACCCAGAACGCCGAGGAGTCCACATCCCACGAGCGCTGGGGCACGCCGGGATGGACCCGTGAGTGCCAGGGGGACGCCGGGATGGCCCCTGCCACTCGAGTGCTGCAGCGGTGACTCCTCATCCCCGCGGCTCCCGACTCCCAGCGTGTGTCCGGTGCCTCTGTGCCATGCATTATTAAACAGAGGCACTGCAGCCCCTCGCTGTTTATCCTGGTGTGGCTGTGCGGGGACAGGCTGTGGGAGCCGCGCTGGCTCGCTGCAGACTCAGCCGCAAGATTTAGGCTCGCTGCGGGTCTGGCCAGTTCCCCAAACAGGTTTATGACCCTTGGGCTTACTCACCTGGCCGCTTCCAACCCCCCACCCTCTATAGGACGGATCCCGCCTCCCTGTGACACAGACACTGCGTTCAGCCTCGGTGCTCTCACCTCTGCCGCACTGCCCTGCCCAGCAGGTACAGCATTTACATCCCAATCGCCTCGGCAAGGGCACACTTGTGCCGAGTCCACCCCATCAATATTTATGGCAGGCACGCACACCCGCGCAGCTCTGCAGGGGCCGGTGCGGAGCCGAGCTGGGCGCAGAGCACCAGACACTGCTTGGGAAGCAGACAAAAGCCCCCCTGGGCCCCTGTGCTGCCTCCCCATCGCCCCACCCTGTGCACACACCCGTTTGCCATCCTCCCCACACTGGCAGGGCCTGTGCAGGCACCAGTGACTGAGGTGGTCAGCACTGTGTGGGTAGTGGATGCACAAGGATCATCTCCTGGCTCTGTGTCAGGATGGGATTTGGGCACCCACTCCCCACAGAAAGCCTCAGAGAGGTTATACCCAACCCCATTTCACTGACAGAAAAAAGACACAAAGGACAAGGGCATGATTGGCTCAAGGCTGGGCATCCAGGTCACGGCAGGGCAATGACAGCCCCTGCCTGTCCCCTTTCCAACAAAAACACCCCAAAAAATGAGACCCTGGGCACTGCTCCCCTGGGGTTCAGCCTCATGCTGATATAATGTTGGCTTCACAAAGACCCTATAAGCTCTTTGGGGCACCTGAGTTGAGGACAGAGACTGGGGTGCTTTAACCCCTCTCTGCACCACCAGTGCTGGGGAGTGGGAGGAAGTGAGGAGCAGGGATGCTTCACCCAACCTCCCAGCCTGGCTCTGGGAGAGCATCTGCCTTCTGTGGGGAAAAAGGCTCGTTGTATCCCATGAGAGGAGGCGTTTGGGATCCCAGATGCCCCATGGCCTGGGCAGCAGAGCCAGATAAGGGGGGGCAACACCAGGGACACCCTGTCCTCGATGGCAGCAGATGGCTGCATGGTGGGGGGCTCCATGGCAGCGTGGGGGAGACATCTGGGTGTCTGGGCTCCAGCCAAGCTGCAGCTCGCTGGGAGCAGGATGAGCCTGAGCTGCCCTGGCTGGGGAGCTGGGGAGGGGTGTGATCTCCACACCAGGGAGCTGGGATGGGTGTGGGGCTTTCTGCCCACCCCAGCTGAGACTTCACCCAGCCCGCTTGTGCTCGGGGTTTCTGCCGCGGCGTGACGCCGGACAGGCACGGTGCTGCTCCAAGAGCTGCTGGGGCTCGGGCCAGAAAATTCATTCTTGGCTGCTTTCAGTGGGGTTTGGCTCGTACCCTTCCCATCTGGGGGCTTTCAAAAGGAAAAAAAAAAAAAAAGAAGAAAGAAAAAAAACCCTGGCCCTGTGCCACCTCCACAGTCACCATCACTTGCCATGGTCTCCAGGTGGGACCGTGCCCAGCATCTGCCAAGGGCCTGAGCTGGTCCTCACTCCTGTGGCCTCTGCCTGGTCCTGAGCTGCTTCAGGTGCCTCTTGCCCTGCATCAAAGTGTCACCAAGAGGAGAAACCCCCCCATCTTGGGTGACCTGACTGGCTCCACTGAGGCAGCCCCAGGCGGTACCTCTGAGCCTCCCCATCCATCCCACGGCTGTGCTGTGCCCCCCATAGCACGGAGAGTGAAATGGCCCCCCAACCCCCCAAGAGCCACAGCGCTGCCTACCTTGGTGTGTGCAGCACCAGGTGTCTGCTTCAGCACCTAACGCAGGGGGACGAGGACCTCGCGGGGGTGGCTGGGCATCGCAGGGAGAGCAGGGCCTGGAGAGACACCAACAGCGAGAGGATGAGTGCCTTGGAGGGGCCACGGACCAGGTGGCATCACCAAAGCGGAATCACTCGGTGGGTGGCAGACACAGCACACCACTTCTTGCTGCCCTCTCCTCCACCTGGGTGGGTCTGTGTACTCCCCACATCCCGACCTCCTAAGATGGGAGCAACCTGCTGCCAAGAGCCACCATCTCCCTGCAGGTGGGAGCCCAGGGTGGCAGGCTGCAGGAGGTGGTGGCTCATCAGAGTCTTTGGTCCTCTCCTGGATCAGGGGCACCCACTCTGCTGCTGGCAGAGGGCTCCTGGCCGTCTCTGCAGGTACCCGGCGGTTTGGATGCCTTCATTAAAAATTTAGAGGGCTCTCAACTCTTCAAGGGTTTTAAAATTTCACATTAACTCTGCCTTCCTTAGCTTGCACATGATGAATTTCTTCTTTGGAGAACATAATGGCAAGTTAAAACAAGCCACCAACCAAATGTCCTTGCTCAGACTCAGGAACTGGAGGAAGCCTGACACTGCTCTGGGCTCCCCCCTCCTGCTGGACCTCAGGAAACTTCTGTCTGAGGATCTCATCCCTTCCTAAATGTCCTTGAAATCCCCCTGTGATGCTTGGGGAGATGCAGGGGATGCTGGCCTGGGCAGGGGCTGTGCAGGGACCTGGGTGACGAGGCTCTGGGTGCCACACTGGGGTGAGCTGTCCCTGCAGTGTGGCTTGTGTCACCGTGACGTGTCACGGGCGTGATTTCTCCTCTACAACTCGAGGAGCGGCTTCCCGTGGAAGTTACAAATTCATCTTGACTTCAAGCAAAGGCTTTTCCTCCACCCTGGGGAAGGAGGGAGGCTTTGGCAAATTGGAGATAAATATATGACCCAGGGGAGCCAGGGGAAACACAGGCAAACACCGACACTGTGGAGGAGCAGGGGCTGCAATGGATGGATGGAGCCTGCATTTTTAAAAGCTTTACAGGGCAGGGATGCCTCATTCCAACCCCGGGAGCAGGAGACACTGACAGCCCTTGGGAACAGGGTTTGGGGAGGTTGGCTGTGGAAAGAGGCAAAGGGTCCTTAGTGGGAGCTCTGAGGAGACCCCAGAAGGGTGACTGGCGCCCTGGGAAACGCAGTGCTAAGAGCTCAGCCTGGAAAGGGCTCGGCAGCAGCGTGAAGGTGACCTTTTCTGGGGACAACCAGTGCCTCCTTCGGGATGTGGGAAGGCTGTGGAGCAGGGTGAGACGGGCTGCAGAGAGCTGCAGGGATGTGTGCCTGAGGGCGTCTGGTTTCCAGACAGCGCCAAGGAGACAGCTGGGCTGGGACAGCATCAGTTTGGCTCTGCTGGCCATGGCCCAGGGTGCAAATCAGCAGATACTTATTTGCTGAAACCTCAGAGGGTGGGAAGAGTAGGAACACCCTGCCCCAGGTACCTGAGAGGATGCAGAGAGTCCTGAGGGGTGCTGCTCCAATTCCTGCAGGGTATTTTTTATTTCAGCCAAGCCAAAGAGGTTTTTAATCTCCTTTGCAATGGGCAGAGCCTGCCAGTACCATGAAGATGCATCTCACCTGGACAGCTGCACTAGCTCAGTCTGTCTGTCTGTCCAGGCAGCCAGACACCAACCACAGCCAAAGCAGAGGACAGGGAACAGCAGAGCAGGGTGATGGTGCCAGAATTCCCCCAGCTCCAGGGATAGCAGTGCCCCCAGGCACTGGCAGGGATGTTTTGATTCAGTCTGGACACAAGGCACAGTATCCAGGGAAAACTTCATGCTCGAGATGAGACATTAGTGAGTCCACAGCTCTTCTGCTTTGGCACATCCAGCTCTCAGCACCCTGCTTGAATAGCTGAGCTTGTCCAAACGTCTGCAAGGAGGGTGGGCTGGGGAAGGAGGAGGGTGAGAAGTGACGTGCACGGGCTAAGAAGCCCAGGGCACATCTCAAAGCACTTCCCCTGCCTGAGGCAGATGCTCCTGGGACCTGCCTTGGGTCTGGCACCAGTTTCCTCTCTGGCAGCAGGTGAGAAGGAAGGTTCAGAGTCTCAATGGGGAAAGTCTGTGCTGGCAGTGTGCTGTCCTGGCTCTCACGCAGGGATACAAAGGGCTGAGGGAGCCACACTACACCATGCAGCCCCCAGAGGCATTCCCCAGTTGAGGTCTGTACCTGAGCTGACCTGCCTTGCCTTCAAAAAGCAGATCCTCAGCCTCAAACATCTCAATGCCTCTTGCACAATTCCTCTCGCCTCAGATCGGGGCAGGTCTGGGTCGCACCGTTGGGAGGCTCTGGGATTTGACTGAGATGATCAATGTTTCTGAGCCTCTGGTGAGTGTCACAGCAGGGGCTGGTGACACCAGTTAGGGAGGGATGGACCAGCTGGCCTGGCTGTGTGCAGGAGGAGCAGGGACCTGTGGCGCAGAACAACACGGCAAAGGTGACAGTGGCTCCTGGCAAGGTACTGGGTGACCTAGTGAGCCTGGAGGCACAGCCTGGAGAGCCCACAGCAGGACAAGGCAGATGGTCCGGGTCTCTGCAGCCGGGAAGGCTCCGTGGAACTGGGAGAGGTGGAGGGGAAAGCTCCTGGGACGAGCGAGCAGAGAGCGCTCACGCGAGAGCAGCCCGCAGGAGCGCAGCTTGTTTACCCTGGCTGAGCAGGCCTGATTGCTCTCTATAAATACACCCGGTGAATAAACACCGGGGAGGGAGAAGGATCATTTAAACTCAAGGATGATGCTGGCATAAGAACAAATGGGAAGGCCTGGCCAGGAACACACAGAGGCTGTGGGCGAGAGCAGAGATCCTCTGGCCATGGGGAAGGTCCTCTGGGTCCAGCCCTGGCTGTTGGGGCAGCGTGTGGTGCCCGAGGGCTTGGGCTCGGTGCCGGTGGGAGAGGCAGCAGCCTGGGCTGCAGTGACCGTGCTCTCCTGCCATACCAGACCTCCCGAGCTCCAGGCCACGGGGCCACAGTGGTGCCCAGTGGTAGCAATGGAGATGTGCCACACTGCCAGTGATCACTGGCCCTTCCCCAGAGGATTTTTCCACAGGACTGGACCTCTGCTGGGACTTCTCATCTCCAGAGCGTAAACCAGGCTGGGCAACTCAACGCAGCTGCCCTTGGCTCCTGATATGGGCCTGGTGGGCTGTGCCTGGTAGCAGCCTCTGCAGAAACCCAGGGAAGAGCCAAGGTGTGAACCACAATCATCCTCCAGTGCTGTGAGGTGTTCAGAGCTCTGTCTGCTCGGGGTCATTTCAATACTAATGTCATCACGCGAGGCAATCGAAGAAACAAGCACTCGGCCCACAGCCAAACGAGACTTTGAGACATTTTTCTGTGCCAGTTTGTCTCAGCTGAGCTGTCTCCAGTTTCCCCAGGCCGTTGGGGGTCAGACACTGTGAGCAGTGCTACTGGATGGGGACTGAGCTCCTTTGTTTCCATACTGGTGCCTGTCTTGACAACCCCTGGGGTCCTGCAGCCTCAGAGGCACAAGGTTTGGCAGGGAGGACACTTCCCTGCACCCTGAGCCCGGCCCATCCTTCCTCACCCTCTATTTGCCAAACCCAGCACCTCAGCTTGACTCGAATCGCTCCGGTTCCTTCACCAGTCCTGGCCAGCAGCTGCCACCACCGTGGAGCCCAGCTGGTTGCAGGGAGAAGCCCTGAGCCCTGTTCTGAGCGACGGTGCCAGCCCTGCTTCGCTGCTCTGACTCACCGCACTGCCAGCCTCGGGCAGCGGCTGCCCGGTCACGCTCGTGCCATGCGGGTGGCAGTGCCACCGCGTGCTGCCAAGGCCTGGATCACGGCAGCCACCTGCCCGTGTGCTGCAGCCCTGGCGCTGGGGGCGCGGCGGGGAGAGGGGCCGGAGTGTGGGGGGCTTAGGAGGCGCCTTGTAGGGACACTGCAGAGGGGAGAGGGGTTGAATCTCAGGGTGCTGGGGACGGTGCAGCTGGAATGCTTCACGAGTGGTTGGACTTAGCCGTGGAGAGCAGGGTAGAGGAGGGAGCCAGTGATGGGGAGGCACGGGAAAAGCCCGGCAGGTGCCGGGAGCTCCCCACAGCAGAAAGGTGCACGGAGCCTCCCGGCTGCAGGCAGGGGGTGATGGCGGGATGGGGTCGCATCCTCTCCCTGCCCACAGCCCCGCTCTGCGGAGCCCCCCGCAGGGGATGGCCAGGCACGGAGGGGCTGGAGAGAGGATCCAAA
>VXAD01006004.1:195005-341845 GCA_013399195.1 Dicrurus megarhynchus
GGGCAGTCGGGGGGCGCGCCGCTCAGCCCTGCATCTTGCACCCGCACCCCGCATCACCTGCATCCTTCCCCGCATCGCGCATCACCTGCATCCTTCCCCGCATCCCGCCCCGCATGCCGCATCCCGCCGCTCCGCGGCCGCCGCCCCGTTATATAAGCCGGNNNCGGCATCACCCCCAGTATGTAGCATCCCTCCCAGTACCACCTGTGCCTTCAGTTGCACCTCCTGTGCCATAACAGCCACCCCCACACCTGGCCATGTCTTCCAGTACCCCCATTTCTTGGCCATCCGTTTCTTCAGTACCCAGCAATTCCCCTGGCCATCCCTCTGGACCTCCTGGACCTCCCAGTTTCCCCCCATCCAGCAATTCCTTCCAATATTTGCTCTCTCCCCACAGCCCTCGGTGCTTCTCTCCCCCCCGAATTGGTGATTCCTCTCCCATGGCACTGCCAGCCCCCCCAGAGGAGGGGTCTCTAGACAGAGCACCTCTGGGTGCCTCAGGGTGCCAGCAGTGCTTCCCAAATCAGAGATCCCTGTTGCACAAAGCCGTTGCCCAGGTTCTCTTGCAGGGTGTCCTGAGGATGGGGGTGATGAAGAGCCATGAGCCCACTGGAGCCTCCAGGGCTCACGGAAAAGCCAGGGGGGAGCAGAGGAGGTGGAGAGGCTGGAGCAGGGGCTGCTCTGGGGGCCGCAGAGCTCTGGGATGGGGACATGGGTAGGCTGGTCACGCACTGCTGCATGGGGTAGGGAACAGCAGAAGGAGAGAGTGTGAGAACGGCAAGAACTTGTCCACAGAGGTTTTAAGAAGCCAAAACTCCAGTTCAGGGATTGGTGCAGAGCATGGTCAAGAGGATGGCAAGATCCCCACTGGCCTGAGGGGCCAGAACTCATCCTCCCCCTGCCCAGTCTCTCTCCACAGGCCGCTGCCCTTTTGTTCCTGGCAGGCAGGTGAGGCCCTTTTTCCCCCATAGGTTTTGCTTTGGGTTTGTGTGTGCTCAGAACAGCTCCCACCAAGCCCTGGAGATGCTCTGGAGTTGGTGTTTTCTGGGGTGGGCTCCTTGTGTTGCAACTTGTCTTTGCAATCTGTTTGGCCATCGGGATCTCGGATCGCTCTCTGAACAGCGGGGTCCCGCCTCTCCCTCCTGAAAACGGGGTGCAAGGCAGCTGTGTCTTAGTGCCCGAGGAGGGCTCAGCACCACGGCCCCAGGGGAGTTTGCTGCTCACATTTCCCACCCTGGGGAACTCTTCCTCCGCCAGACATCATGGCAGGGTCAGACGCGGGTCAGGCGGGAGCCACGTCCGGTTATCCCTCCCTGCTCCGGCCGTGCTGCTCGTCACATCACGCAGCAGCTCCCTGCACCACTCCTTCTTGCAGGGCTGCTGCGGGATGGAGAGGCTGATGAATAAATCAATCCCCCTCGCTGCTGAGGCAGCAAAACTTGGATGTGAGCAGGGGAGCAGCGCCGGGGCTGGCGGCCTGACGGCCGGGGTGGCACCGCTTGTGAATTCCCCCCATGCGGCCGCCGCAGACGGAGCTGCTGCAGCCAAGTGGGCAGCTCTGATTGCCTTCTCGACATGTTTTATTTATCAAAGCGCTCAATATGCAGCTCTCTCCTGCTGTCCCACATTTTTCCTAGATTCTCCCGCCTGGAAATGGGAGCAGCGGTCGGGAGAGGAGCCGTGGGCCGCTGCTGGCTCCTCCTGGGCTCAGGGGGCAGTGGCATCGCCCTGCCACACGGCTGTCACTCAGCTGCCACTGTGCCGAGCAGAGGGGTCCCTTGCTGCGAGCAGAAGGACAGCGCTGTGCGGCTGACCTTTCCCGAGCTCAGGGAGCACTTTTAAGGAGCAGCCAGGCTTTTGGTCCTCCTTCTGTGCTCTGCCAAGAGCAGCGGTGTCCCAGGCTGATGCCAGGCGCCGCAGGAGGCTGCTGCCGTGCCTCCATGCGTGGCAGAGGCTGGCTTTGACCTGGCCCTGGCCAAACTGTGGCCGCTGTCACTGGCCCCATCCTGGTTCCGGCTCGCTTTCCTCCATCGCCTCCAGCTGCCTCTGCCAGAGGAGGAGAAGAGGGAGCTGCAGGGTGCGTTTCTGCTGCAGCGCTGCTAATAAATAAGCCCCGGTAATGAGTTGGGCTCTGGCCGGCGGGCAGGTAGCGGCAATAATCCCCCAATTAAGTGGATGAGGCAGACAGTTAAGTGCAGAAAACCCACAAATAAACAAGAAGGAGAATAATATAGGAGCAGGGAGGAGCTGGTGTCTGGGTCCCTCAGCCTTTCCCCCGGCAGTGCCAGGAGCACTCTGGGAAGTGTAGTTCTGCCTTCATCCTCTGCCGACATCCTCCTCTGGAGGGACGGAAATCTCCAATTTTCAGCCCGTTCCTCCGGTTGCACCAAGGCTGGGCGCCCCATGAAACACCAGGACAGTCAGCCCTGGGGATGTGGGGCAGGACGGGAACATAGCTCTGAGGGGAGCCTGTGTGCACAGAGCAGCCCTGCCGAGATGGGAGCCCACAGGGCTCCGAGAGAGGAAGCCCTGCCAGGCAGAGAATCCTCGGGGCCGTCTCCACGCCACCAGTGTGGAAACGGAGGGGATGGAGAGGCTCCAGCCGTGGGATGGCTGCTTTGCCTTCTCACCCCTGCCATGCACGCATGAGCATCCCTACCCTCGAGCTTCCTACGGATGGAGATACCAGCTCAGAGAGCTCCACAGAGGGTGCATCGTGGAGGATGGAGCTGTGCAGGGGCCATGCTGGATGCTGGCACAGCACAGGCTTCCTCCTGGAGCCCCAGACGGACACAAAAACCTCAGTGAGAGCAAATGCCTCCCTGGCACTATCGATCGCGGCCGTGGGCTGTGTGTACCTCGTGCTGGACTCGCAGGGATGATCAATACTCGTTTTTCTCCCCAGCCTTCACCTCTCTAATGGGAGCCATCAGCCCTGTCACTTCCCCGGAGCTGCCAGGAGGAGATGGCCGTGGGTGGGCTGGAGCTGGACCCACTTCTCCTTTGCATTCTTGGGACAGAAGTCCCCCGAGAGCTGCGGTGCTGTCGCAGCCTGGGGCTTTGCCACCAGGCACTGGTGAGCTGGTGGCTGCTGAGGCCACAGGGACAGCGGACACTGGTGCCCAGCTGGCACTGGGAGAGCTGTGATTAGTCATAAGCAAACATTTTGGAGCAAAGGTCCACGGGCTTGTGGCGTGCTGGGAATTTGCTCCCTGCAGGGACACGTTTCACCCTGCAGGGCAGCCGGCAGTGGCTGCGCAGGTGCAAGGCAGGAGGAGATGCTCAGCTCCGTGGCTCTGCCTGTGCCACTGCAGGTGCCCAGGAGGATGTTCCCACCGTGCGTGGGTGGAAGAGGGAAGCCCATGGTGCCAGGGGCCTGGCTGCAGTGCCAGGGGACACGGTCCCATCCTGCCTGGTGGCAGTGCTGCTGATGGTGGCACCGCGGGGGTTTTTCCTGTGCTGGCAGCAGAGGGGGGGACTCAAGAGAGGCATAATAATAATCCCCACGTGAAGTATAAGAAAAGAAGCTATTTCAGTATTGCCTCCTCCGCCTGGTGAGCCCACAGCCAGGCCTTTATCAGGAAAGGGAATGCAGATAAATCAGCCATTCTCCTCAGGCAGATGAGCTTATACCCTTCATGGGGCACCAAACCTTGCTGGGAAATGTGCTGGTTCCTGGTGGATGCTGAGGGCAGCCAGGGTACAGCCTGCTCACAGTCCCGCCAGTGGCCAAACATTGGGCAGGGAGTGACTGGCATCAACTCAGCTGCCTGGACTCCTGTGATGAATTTCCCAGAGAGAGCAGCAATTCCTGGAAATTTTCTTTTCTGTGTCTGAGCAGGCAGTATCTGGGAGCTGAACTCCTTCAGTGGAGAAGGGGAAAAAAAAAAGACTAAAGGGAAATTGAAGAGATTGGGGTTTTGATGCCTTTTCCTTTGAACTCAGGGGCTGGCAGAGCTGGGTGGTGATGGGTGAGGGGCTGTGGGATGGAGCAGGCACCCTTTATACCTTATTTGGTATACTTATACCATTTGGGAAAGCCAAGCCAGGCCTGTATGTGTCCTCTGTCCTGTTTTGGAGGGCAGGAGCTGCCCTGCATGGCAGACTGCAGAGGATCGATGTCTTTTTGAAGGCAAACCAGAGTTTTTGCCCTGAAACGATGCAGGCGCCTGCTCCGAATGCTGAGCAGCTCCTTGGAAGGCAGTTTCAAAGCACAAAGGGCAGCAGGATGGGGGAGCAGAGCAATCAACCCCCTCCTATGGCCCCTGGGAACTGCACTTTCCCTTCCCAAAAGTCACAACAGAGAATCAAACGTGGAGGAAAAAAAACCCCAAGAAGACTGGCCCATGGTTCTGGGGGTCTGGGTGGTGGAATCCCCCCTCAAGAGGTCATAGCCTGTTTCATGGTGGCCAAGATCCACTCATGGAGGATCATCTGAGGGGGGGCTGTGGCTTTATTTTGCAGGCAGCTGCCACTGGTGGGACCTGCTGTGCTGGTGGGGCAGGAAGCAGGGAAGTGCAGGGGACCTGTCCCTGGGGTGTCACCAGCTGGAGCCCTCCCTAGTGGCTGTTCCCCCCCAGCCACCCCTGAGCTCCCACAGCGTCAGCACCATCCCAAGTTCCCTTGTTGGGGTGGCACAAGAGCATCTCGTGGGCCCCCAGTCTGCCACCCCATGCCTGGGGATCTTTCAGGGCAGAGGGCTGGGATCTGCACTGTCAGCCCCGAAGTGCTCTCTCCACATATCCTCCCACCCGCCTCTGCCAACTAATGGAGGTGATTTTCACCTCCTTTCATCTGGAAAACCACCGACAAAAGTCATCTAACAACTTCCCTGGCAGCGGGAGCGTTGAAGAGATTTCTCTCGCACATTCACAGCAGGTGATTCTCCGTGCTGCTCAGAGGAGGATCGCTCTGGCTCGGGATGCAGAGCAGCACTTGGGAACCCCCTGTCCCCGCGAGCCACACTCAGCTGGGCACTGGGACATGCAGCGGGAGCAGACATTACCCACCCTGGGTCAATCCTTCTCCTCCATCCTCCCTTGTGCCTGCCCTGTGAGAGGTGATGGGTGATGCAAAAATAGCTGGCATCATTCCCAGACAGCAAACATCCCAGCTGAGGGGAAAGAGCTCAGGATAGCAGATCCCCATGGATCCCCCCTGCACCATGCCTGAGCACAGCCTCTCCCTGTGGTGGAGATGCCTGTGAGCATCCACTGATGGAGGCACCTCTGTCTGGGGATGGGAGCATCATCCCAGTGAGGTGGATGCTGATATGGGATCCTCAGGAGCTGCTGTAATGTCATTCCAGGAGCAAATCACGTTCCCAGCAGCCAAGGACATGTTAGGTCTTAATAAAAATGGTAATTCCCAGCAGATTGAGTTGGGAACAGGGAAAAGTGGCTGTTGCTTCCCCTTTCAAGCCTTCTCCAGTGCCCATGGGGAGCATGGTGGTGCTAGAGGAGGCTAGAGGGCTGCACTGAAGGATGGAGGATTTGGAAAGTAGGAGCAAGGGGTTTCTGCAAAACCCCAGCTCCTCACACCCTCTGAAGATCTGGCCTCGGCTCCTTGCCTGCCTAATCCCTGCCCTGACGCTCACCCGAGCTGCCCAGCCATGAAAGCCAGAACTGTTTGTTTGCAGTTTCCTAGGAGAGAAATCACGTTAAAAAAATTAATTACACACCTGAAAACAAAATCTGGCTGCTCAAGTGCACATCAGGGATAAATGGTGTGCTCCAAATTAGACAATTTACAGCTTGGGTAAGTAATGAAGGAACCCAGCCAGGCGTGAAAGCAGAGGGGGAGAGTGACCCTGGGGGAATGTGGGGCTCTTTTCCCCCTGCTCCCCTCGTCCCCAAGCCCCTTCATCCCTCTGACCCCCTTTTCATTGCTGCTTGCTGAGAAACCCCCATTTGCTCAACACTGCTGGCTGGAGTAGCTCCTCGTGGCCCCAACCTCGGGAGTTCAGCAGGGATTTTGGAGGAGTTTGAGCCCTTTTAGAGCTGGGAGAAGGGAACGGCCCCAGAGAATGGGGCGGGTAATGGAGCAGACGGATGTTCTGTGCATCCCAGGGAGAGAAGGGCCGGGTGGGACATCTCCCCCCATGGTATCCCAGTGAGCAGAGATGTCCAGCAAGGGGGTCCCTCGCTGCACCCCGACCCCCCTGGCATCCCCCAGCCCACGCTGGCCTCTGCAGTCCTCACTGTGCGGTGCGTGGGCGGGCTGGCAGTGCGCTGCCGAGGAACGGGCAGCAATCCAGGCTTGCTGGCGAGAAGAAAATAATTTCTTTGCCTTATTTTTTCCCTTTACGGTGTCCCAGCCTAGCCTGTGAGTGTGGGGATTTAAAGGGGCTGTGTCCCAGGGCCGTCACGGCGGGTTAATGGCAGTGGGGATGGTTGATGTGGCTGGATCCGTGTGGCGGAGCTGAGCTTCGTGAGTGGGCTGGTGGCTGTGGGTGCTTCCTGGCTTGCCTGCAGCAAAGAACCAGCCATGGGGACTTTTGCTGCCTCGGGGCAAAGTTAAAGTGTGGGCAGCACCCGTGATGGGTGAGGAGATGCCCCGTCCCTCTCACACCGCCAAGGGGGAAGCTTGGAGCACAGCAGCATCCCAGGAACCCATAAAAATCAACCCCCTCCTCCACCCACACCCTTCTCTGTCCCCTGCGTGCTGTCCACCATCTCCGGCAAGGGACAGGATCCTCCCAAGCTCCCCAGTCTGCCGACACGTGGTGGTGCGTGGGGCTGGGAGCAGCCTCCCTTCTCCCCTCTCTGCTCGACTCCCACCTCTGCTCGGTGCCGGCTCGGAAACCAGCCAGCTAATGATGTGAGCTGCCGAGCAGATGGGGGACCTGACGCTCCACTCCCCGGCAGCGGATTAGGCATGCAAATGGATGTATAGAGACGCGGTGCCTCCTGGCCTGTATCCTCTCCACCCCCACCACGCGTATGGCGTTTCCATTCACAGCCCCCCGGCCCCCCACTCACAGCACCCCCGGCCTGGCCTGGAGCCACACGTGGAAGGCGAGGCGGACGGACACGGACAGACGGACACGGGGTTGTGTATGGTCCATGCAGCCCTGCCTGAGTGCGGGATGGCCCCTCCTTGAACTGTAAATCGCGCCGTGTCCCTGCAGGATAGCGGCGCTGGCTGAGCTGCATTTGCTGCACCGTTCCCTCTGCTGCCTTCTTGCGCTCCTTTTGCAGCACCAGTGGGTGCTGCTGTGCCCCGTTTAGGGGGAGATGCTGTGCAGAGAGGTGGGAACAGGGCTGGGACAGTGACCCGGGTGCTGCAAGTTGCCCAGCTGTGCTGACTCCACACGCGGGGATGCTCTGGGATGTCGGCAGAGCTGCTCCCGCCCTGCGCAGCACCAAGGGGCATCAGTTAAGCTTCTGCAATCCCCGTGACCACTTCTCAGCCTAAGAAATGCTGCAAAATGTGAGCTGGCAGAAGCAGGACAGTCTGACTGAGTCCTACTCCACCTCCAAAACCTGTGGAGAGCTGGAAGGTGCAGGGAGGGCTGGGGCTTCATGATGCCCGACACAGCCATGTGCCCTGGGGGGACTGAAGCAGCTCCAATGGAGACCAATTCAGCCGGGAGTGGGAGCAGAAAGGACACCCCGCTTCAGCCCAGCCTCGCAGCTGTAAAACCAGCCCCCCTCCAAAAGGACACAAAATCTGCCCTTCCCGACATGAGGATGAGAGTGTCTCCACCTGCAGCATCACTCCCTCAGACCCTCTGTGCCACCGCAGCAGCGCCGTTATCTCTAATGCCTGGGAGCGGGAAGGAGATTAATATTCATCACAAGGGAGCGGAGCATATGGAATATGAATAATGCTAATTGTGTCTGTATAGATTTAGCGTAAGAAGCTTCCATGCATTAAGGAGGGAGGGAATTAGTTCTCTGAACCGTTTCAGACTCATTTCTGGCAAAGGAGTGCCTGCCTGCCTGCAGGTTTGGAGATGGGGGTGAGGATAAAACTTGTGTGTCCCGTGCCTGAGAGCAGGAGAGGCTCGGGATGCAGGGCGGCTGAGCGGGTGAGCACAGGCACCCTCTGCCTCCCAAAAACCAGAGTGATGGAGCAAACTCGGTCACTGCAGATGCCAAGGAGCAAAAGGGGCTGCCTGTAGATCTGTGAGCCCCGCAGCCGTGGGCTGCTGCAGCCAGAGATACCCCCAAGAGCCAGCACTGGAGCCAACTGTAAACCTGCCGTGCCTGGGCTGCTTTTTGATGTGTGTGGCCTCACTGGGCTCAGGTCCCTGGGGCCAAGATGCCGTGTGTAGGGCTGGCACTACTCCTGCCCTAGGTGAGTTTATCCACCCCCAGGCACAGGCAGGTGCTGTGTGTGGCAGGCAGGGACTTGGCAGGAGGCAGTGCCCTGTGCATTGGGGGTTGAAGGGGTAACGAGGTGCTGGGGACCAGAAAACTTCATGCCTTAAACATTCATCCCATTTGCCTTCTGGGGACGAGGGTTGGTGCCCCGTTTTAATCAAATCAGCTCGTGGCTTTAATAAGGTGAAGAGGAGGAGACTCATTTGCTCAGCCAGGCGGGGAGAGCAGGCTGGGCACTGCAGGTCCAGGGCTTTGGCAGAGCCCCCCCAGGCCCAGGCGAGTGTGTTCCCTCCTCGTGTGGCATGGGCTGACAAGTGGCAGTGTCACCCTGGGCATGAGGGACCGGTAAGAACACTGGGATGAGGCTCTCCTCCCTGCAGGGCATGGTGCTGGGCTTCCCCCTGTGCCCCAGCGCTGCAGAGGGGTCCAGGCTGGACACCCCTCTTCTGCTGTGCTCCCCAGAGACGGCCCTGTGGCAGCAGAGAGCTCAGGAGGGGCTGTGGTCATCCCTCTCCTGAGGACTAGAGCTGGTCAGGGTGGTTTTGCAGCCTCAGGAGAGGATGGAAAACATCTGGGGTCCGGCTGCTCCCTGAGATGCCTTCTGGCATCCCTGCAGCTGCAGTGTGAGGATGCTCCATGCCTTTCCCCGTGCTCTCCAGGGCCAGCAGCCACAACTGTCTCAGGCTTGACCATTGCCCTCTTCCTCCCCTCTCCTCCCATCCCTGAGAACGTGGGATTCCTCTCCCTGCACTTTGATCTCTCCAATTTTTAGCTCATTCTGGCTGCTTTATAGGCACTAATCCCTCTGCAGGCACCGGGGAGAATCCACCTACACTCCATGCAGTCTTAAGTCTTATTGTGTAAGCAAAATCTCAAACACGAAATCCCTAATCCTTAATGGTTGGAGCCTCGGATACCTGTTCCCCTGTGTCCTGCCCGAGGGAGGCTGGAAGAGGGGGAAGGTCTCTGCCATGTTTGCTCCCATCCTCAACCTCAGCACAGATTAAACATCTGTACCACGCTTTTAACCTTGGTTTTTTCCTTTCTTCCTGGCTGTTCACACTGGCGAGCCACCCCGGCCCCCTCCCTGCTCCGCTGCATTTGTTCAGCTTAGGGGATCAAACTGGGTGACATTTGGAGTTGGGATATTTGAAATGCAAATTTTCCCTAGATAGATAAGTGGAATTTGCTCCCTCTTATGAAGGGAACCTCTGGGGAGAGCCAAGCACTACGGCCAGCCTGCTCTGAATGTGAAATGCAGCTGAGGGAATCCCTGCCGCCTCCCAACCTGGCACTTATGGGCAAACACTGGTGCAATAACCACCCTCATGACCACGAAGGTATCCAGATTTCCCCCAATGAAAGTGGGAGGTAAGAGCTGTGGGGCCGGCAGAGAAATCTGTGGTGTTTCTGGATTACAGCCAGGGAGGGAGAAGTCTCAGTGGCCGCTGGTGTAATCCCAGAATTGATGTTTTCTTCCTCTGCACCCGGGGTGCTGCTGATGTATTTGTCTCTCCCTTCCAGCTCAGAAATTAAAGCTTTCACCACTTTTCTTGCTGCAGAGGAACAAATGTGTGTCTGAGAGGGAGATTTACACTTTGCTTTCCTTTCTGGAAATGGAGCCTGATTTTCCAATGACTGCAGATGCTGGGCCTGTCCTGATGCATTGAGAGGAGCTGCTGGGTGGGGAGAAAGAGCCCCCCACCCATCCACTCTCCCAGCCTGCTTCAGCAAACCAGGTGGGTTTACACGCCGAAGGGTTTGGATGAGAGGGCTGCAGTCCTGTGTTTCCCCCTCTGCACTCCCATACGTGCCTCTCCTGTGCCCCCCTCTTTCCTCCCCCTCCCCGGTGCAGGCTCCAGGCTGGGCTGATTCACCTCCTGGCATGGCTGTACTTGAAACCTGCTAAACCCCCCCGAAGGGAGAAGTGGAGCATCTTTAGGGAAAAACACTCGATTTGCTGCCAACCCCATCCAGGAAGAGACTGCAGATGCCAGGCTGCACCTGGGGGGCACGGGGGTGTGGAAATTACAGCAGGGCTGGGATGGAGAGGGGCAATCTCGTGTTGGGAAGCCCCAGGAGGGCTGGGGGGAGTTCACCAGGAGCCATTTGTGTGCATCACCTTCATCCCTGCCTGCCCTGCCTGCCCACAGTCCCCCACTCACGCAGCAACAACTTAAAGCAAAGGGAAAAACCATAAAGCAGAAGAAGTTCGGGAGGCTCTCTGAGCTGGTCCGGGGCTCCTGCAGTGACTGGGGGCTTCCCACAAACCGCGATGCACCGAGGAATATCTGGAGCATCATAAATATACTCTGGGAATGAAGGAAAAGGGATTTGACTTTCAACTTTGATGCATAATGTGCTTTCCCTAAGAAAAACCCCAGCCTTCTTGGCAGAGACCAGACAACTTCACACTAAATCTCCTGCAGGAGCATGTTGCCAGTTGCAGAGATAAAACCTCAATGAAACACAATTAGTTTCCACTTGGATTAGCCAAACTCGCGTCTCTCCTCCCACCCAGACACCCCGGCAGCGGGATGGGGACCGCTCAGTGCCAGCCTCCTGTGTCCCCAGCCCTGCTGGGAACGGGACGGCTCTGCCCCGGGGGGAGGATAACTCTCTTTTCACGGCTAAGGGGAACTGACAAGTGATGAATACACGAAAGCCGGAGCGCTGCAGGGCAGCCCCTGCCATCTCAGCGAGGACGGCGGCTCATCACGGCTGGTTTGCTGCGGTTCTCTGAGGTTTGGAGGCTGGTGGGGAGCCTGGGGCAGGGTCTCCATGTTGTCCCCTACGGTCCAGCCAGCTTGGGGTTGGGGCATGGCACTGCTGCCTCCTCTCCCTGCTCAGTCCCGAAGGAGGGAGGAACATGCAGAGGGGACATGCTGGTGGCAAAGGTTGCTGAGAGATTTTTTTCTTCAGGCAGGAATATCTCGAATACTGTGGTTTTTGGTTTTTTTTTTCTTAAGGCTTATAAGCTGGGAGCTTTTCTAGTCTGGGAGCTTTAGGCTTAAGCATCACTCATGGTGGCAATGTCTCACCCCTGTTTGCCCCTGGCTCCTTGGTGTCACTCTGAGCCCAGATGATGTGTCAGGCTCACTTGTGCCGCAGGCTCACGCCTTCAGGCTGGGTCAAGGTGCTCCAGCGCCAGGATGGCAGGAAAAGATCGTGGGGGAGGTCAGAAAAATGCCTCGGAGCCATCCCGGGGACAGGAGCACTCCCCGGGCCCTGCAGGTTTTGCCCTGTCCTGGGAGGCAGCTGACAGAGGGACCAAGAGTTGCTGGCAGGGCTCTGAGGGGAAATCAACCTGTTAATTAAGAGCTTAATTACCCAATAACGAATGGTGGACTTAGCTCAGCCTTGAAGCAGACCAAGCGAGTGAAGTGCCCTCAGGGAGGGCCAGAGGAGGTGAGCCGAGGGCAGGCTTTGCCTCCTGCCGTATTTGGGAATATTTGCAAGAACTGTACATGGAGAGAACAGAATCCTGCAGTACCTCTGTCCCTGCTGTCTCCAAGGTGTCGGTGGGAGGAGAGGGATGGGGATCACTTGTCCCTCCAACAGTACAATCCCAGGCAAGGGATGGGCTGTGGGGTGAGCGTTCCTGCTGATGGAGGAGGGAGGGGAGTTTGCGAGCTGGAAAGGGAGAAGAATTTCCTTGGCTTGGTGTGTTTTGCTGCAGAAAGGCGGTTTCAGCTCCAAGGGTAAGGGAAATGAAACAGAAAAATGCTTCCTATTAAGCAAAAGGGATGGAGAGCCCTGCGTAATGGTGCTGTCTGCAGGGGCTGCTCGCTCCGCATTTGCATCCAGCGCGGCCCCGCGCCAGCGCCCGGAGGGAGCCGTGCTGTGGCAGGCGGGCTGAGGGGACGAGCTCCAGCCCTGCAGCTCCGCGGCGGGGACAGCCACAGCCAGCCCCATGGATGGCAGGCAGTGCCCGGGGGAGGGCAGGTGGATGTTCTCCACACAAATCCCTGTGATTCCCTGGGCAGGTCCCGTGGGGAGACTGGGATGTCTCAGCCCGTGGTGTGGACTGAGATGGGTCTAAGGAGCGGCTGGAGGGGGTTTGGCCAATGCCCGTGGCCAGTTCTGAGGGTCTCCTGACTGCTGGGACACGGGCAGTGCCAGCACATCCTCTTGCCCTGCCCGCATCCTCAGGGACCCAGAGAACAGCCCCAGCAGAGATCCCAAACCCAGCAGGCTCCCCTAGCCCAGGGCACGGCTGCGGTTCTTCCTCGGGGGATGTTCTTCCCCTTTGCTGTTAGATTCTTTAAAAGCCCAAACAGACCCCATGGTTGTGTGGCAGGAAGAACAACATTCCTTCTGGAGCTTTCCCAAGTAATTCATCCTCTGAGAAATTAATTATCAGCGCCGGGGCTGCGTTTAATCAGCACCAGTCCCTGTGTGCGCGGGGTCGCAGGGTATCGCTGGCTCTGGGTTCCTGCCGGCAGGGAGGAGATCGGCTGCTGCCCGTGGGATGGGAATTGCGAGCAAGGAGAGCAGATCCATCCGGGAGGCCCTGACAGCTGTGCAAACACCCCCGGGCCAACAGCACCTGCCAGCTACGCCCAGGGTGGGTGGAGCGACGGGGCAGCCCAGGTGCTGAGAGCGGCTCCGACGCCCACACAGGACGCCCGGGGTGCTCATCGGGCTGGGAGCAGGGATATAGCTCGGGAGATAGGGCTCTGTGCCCCCCATCCTGCAGCCAGTGCAGTGTGACATCCGTGCGGGAAGGCGGATGTGACAGAGTCTGCTCGCCGGGGGACACGGGGGCATCTGTTCCAGCAGAGCTGCCTCTGGCAGCCGCTTCCCCGACAAATGGTGTTTGGTTGGGTGGTAGAGCCTTAGTGAAAGCGGTGGCGGCTGCGGGAGCGGGGAGGGGAGCGTCTGCCCGAAGGGTGCACTGGGGGAGAAAGGAGAAGAAAAGGACAGAAGGACGCTGGACATGGCCCTCGTCGATGGCCAGGCGGCTCCTTGCAGGAGCCACGTCTCGCTGCCTGGCCAGGGGCACCCGGCTCTCCGCAGCCTGCCCTGCGGGGTGGGGTCTTGAGCTGCCAGGAGAAGGTGTGTTACTGGTGGGGGAGAGCTCCGGGTGGACTTTTTGGAGGTGGGGGTGATGAGGGGTTTGGGAGACCGCTGGGACTGTTGAACTGCAGAAGCTGGAGGTCCCTCGCTGTGGAGACGTGTTTCTGTCATACTTGTGCCCTCTAGTGGCTTTGTCCTCTCTCTCTGGTCCCTTGGCCACCATCGCAGTGACATGACCACGCTCCTGGTCCCACGGCCACCATCCCGCGGTGGCCGAGGTCAGCCCGTGCCTCTGGCACCGCCAGCCTCGGCATTCTTGGCGGTGGGGAAATGCCGGGCAAGAAGGGCTTAGCTGAGGCCAGGAAGGCACCTGAGGATGCCTTCCCCATGGTCATCTCCTTCATGGAAGGGAGTGCTTGTCCTTGGTTTCAAGATGCTTTGGCAGGGAAATGTAATTTTTAGATCCGGGGGGAGGCAATGGATTCCATAACCTTTCCAGAGGCTTGATTTCCGAGCCAAAACTGTTGGGTGAGTGACCCCAAAACACATTTTATTCCAGAAAATCAAATCTTGAGATTTCTAACACAAAGTTTCTCATTTTCAACTGCTCGGGGCTGTTCTCTACCTTTCTGTTTCCTCTGTGTTTAATCACATGACAGTCTGGAAAAAAAACCAACTCACTTTTTTCTCATTCTACTGATGTTTCTCTTTTATCTAAAAGAAATAAAACACTCCTTTGCCTCCGGACCGTGGCAGCCAGCACGTCTCAGCTGCGCTCCTGGGGACAGGACGCCTGGATGCCCTGCGGCTGCTCCTGCCTCCTGTGTGCTTCTCTCCTTCCCCGTGTCTCCTCTCTGCAGGTTTTTGGACCCTACCCAGAGCTGCGGCAAGGATGGGAAAGGTGGCTTGGTGGAAGAAGCCCAGCTGGGCGCTGTGGGTCTGTGGGGTGGCCGGTGGAGCAAGGTGAGGATGGGGCCCCATATATGGGGCAGCGTGAGCTCTTGTGTGCCCTGCAGGGACAGGGGGATGGGGATGTCCCCACGCACTTGGCAGCCAGCCCTGCCTGTGCTCCCTCCACTAGCAGGGGATATTTCCTATCTGAGAGAGCAGATGTTGGTTAGGAGCTTCCTAAGCAGTTTCTCTTCCCTCACAGAATTGCTGCTTGGCCAGAGAATTAAATTCTCTTTTGTTGTCAGTTTAGAGGAGAACAAAACCAAATGTCACCTGGAGAAATTCTTGCTGCTGCACCCCCAGGGGATGGAATGGCGTCCTCAGGACCAGGATTAGCCCATCATTGAGAAAGCCGATGGTCCCTGAGGGGATTACACAGATGATCGATGCTGGGATTAGCTTGTGTGGTGGCTGCGGTGACAGCAGCGACCCAGAGCAGCAGCTCCACCCTGCCTGTGCTTGCACTGAGCCAGCCCCTCCCCAGCCCATCCCCGTGGTCTCTGGGACGGTTCCTGAGCAGTGCCAGCCCAGCGAGGAGGGGCTGAGGGCAGCGCTGCTGCAGCCAGCACTGCCACAGATGTTCTGCATTTTGGCTTTCTCCCCCTTCCAGCCTCGTTAGTATTGAAATTAAAAGCAAGTGTTTGTGAATTGGTAGCTGTTCTCCAAGACCCTAATTAGCAAATCTCTTCATCCCCTGGGGCTGCAATCTAATAATAAAAAAAAACAACAAACCCAAAAAACAAAACAAAAAAACCAACAAACCAAAAACCCCGGCACCCAAACAAGCCCCAAACCTTGTTTGATGGATCGGGAGTGCTACTGGAACAGTAGGAAACGGCTCTTCCTGCTTAGTATGGTAATTAAACACTTCAATTGCAATTATTTTTGCAATTAGATAAGTCTCTAATTGTTGTCATAGGTGGCAGGGGTTTGGGTGTGTGTTTGCCAGTTCTTCTCCGAGCTGGAGCGGAGCGTGGATGCTACAGGCGGGTCAGGCCTGCTCCTGCCTGGTTTCTTTGGGGAAGAGGAGCTCTCCGTGTGCTCCTCTGCAGGGACGCGGCTCCTGCTGCTGCTCTGGGAAGCTGCTGATGAGGCAGTTTCTCAATCTGCTCCGGAGGGCTCCGTCCAAGGGTCTCGCAGCTCCTTCTCCCAAAGCCTCCCATGAGGGAGGACCATGAGGGGACCTCACCTGCCAGGGCATCCCCTTGCTGGGGCTGTTTCCTTGCCCACCGATGCTTTGGTGGGGTTTGGCTGGGTGCTGGGAGGCACTGGGGCTGCAGTACCCTCCTTCTCTCAGCCTTCCTTGCTCTCCGGGAGCCATTCGCTCTCTGTAACCACTGACTAGTGATGCCCGGGTGAAACCCACAGAGGAACCCGTGGCAGATGCTGACACTCAGTGCTGTGGCGGCTCGGGGAGCGTCGAGGAGTTGGGAGAGCGAGTGGGGTGCGCTGTGCCGGGCTGGGGAGCCCGGGCGATGCCCACGGGGTGGCCGGAGCTCGGGGCCGGTCCGTGCCCGCAGCAAGCAGGGGGAGCTCCGAGCCAGCGGTGCCGCCCCTCCGGGTCTGCTCCTGAGGGGCAGCGAGGTGTCCCCTGCTCCATCCGCTCAGGGACCAGGGAGGGATCATCTGGCTGGTCCCACAGGGCAAGATGTGCTCTGCCCTTGCCCAGGGCAGCTGTGCCTGTGTCCTGGGGGTTTGTGCTGTGTGTCCAGGTTCTGTCCCAGCAGAAGGATGGGGATGGGACAGCAGGGCGTAGCGGGGCAGGGAGGCTCGTCCCAGGACAAAGCACACCCAAAGAAATCAAGCATCTCATTTTCCTTCTGTCTTAAGTAGATTTTTATACCACTGATGAATTCTGCACAGGCCCGGGGCAGAAACCTTCTCTTCTGGGAGTCTTAGTGTTGAGCTGCTGGGGAGGGCAGAGCCTGGGGCAAACCCTGGCTGCTCAGAGTCTCCCCACGGCCCAGCAGGCTCCAGGGCTTCTCTTTGCCTCGCAGCAGGGCTGGGACAGGGGGTGTGGAGTAAGGGCAGCCCCAGGGATGCCAAACCCTCCCCAGTGTGGGAGGCAGTCTTGCCCCAGCACGGATGCTGAGGGACTGGGATGTCCTGTGCAGGGACACCCAGCACTTGTGGCTGCCAACATCCGCCACGCTGAACCCTCCTGCCACGTCATCCCCCCTCTACCAGGACCTTACCCCCTCAAAGTGAGTGGATACATCCCTAGGACGGGGTACCAGGGAAGGTAGTGCCTGTGTTGCCTTTCTCCATCCTAGGCTGGTCTGCCTGGCACCAAGACCTCAAGAGCAGCCCCTTTCCCCCTCCACCCTGGGCCCTTGCAGCCTGACCCACTGCCATGGGTCTGGAGTGGGCACCCCCAGCCCTGCCAGGGGCACTGGTTCCTGCCCCAGCTCCTCAGGCATCTCTTCCTTCTGGTGTGGGGCTTGATGCTGAAAATGTCTCTGCCCAGACAGGGCAGGGGAGATGTTCTTCTGCAGCTCCTCCGAGGGCTCTTCTAACACACCACCCTCCTGGGAAGAAACCTGGGTGGGCAGAGGCCTCTCCAGCAGTGTTTGGGGATGGAGTGAATGTCACGTGCCAGAGCAGGGATCCTGCAGGGGAACACAGAGGGAGATCAATGGCTTTACAGGATGCAGATGGATCCATTTCCCCCCTCTCCTGCTCCCCAGTGTAAAGGGATGCTGCATTCAGCACCTGCTGTGCCTGGGAGGGACCGTGATGTGATGCTGTGAGGATGCTCTCGGCATCCTTGACTAAATGCTGAGTGCTGACATTTGGGCAGAGCTGAGCAGGCTTGCATCACCCCAAGACTTACCACCCAACTCCCCTCTGAGCAATATCACTTTGCTTTGTGGCTTTCTCTGCCTGTTCTTCCTGTCCCTCGGGCCAGCCAGCAGCGGCAGCGTTGTCAGAGTTGTAGCCTGACAAAAGTCGATGTCCTGAGGCTGGCAGTGCTCTGCTCCTGGGTGCTGCTTCTCCCACGGCCCCTCTCCTTGGTACTGCTGTGGGTCAGGGAATTTTTTGGTCAGGGACCCTTTGGGTGGGTGTTCTGTATGAGGTGGCATTTCCTGTCCCCACCCCCATGGTGCAGAAAGGAAATCTATGGTCACACCAGGACCTCAGATCTCCTGCAAACCTCTCCCCCAGGCCTCTGCTTCATTCTGCTGATTACATCAGCAGCCTCTCAGGGGATGGCTGGCATTTTGCCTTTTCCTCACGGAAACTACCTGTGCCTTGGAACATATGCACAGAGATGGGAAGCATGAAGCAGAAGAGCTGGAATTGGTGTCCCCTCTGCCTCTGCTGCTGGGCAGTGACAGCAGCAGAGATGACTCTGCCTTGTGTCTGCCCCGGGGAGCTTCACTTTGTGCTTTGGGGCTTCCAGACCGGGGGGTTCACCCTGCTCCTCCTGCAGGGCAGCAGTGATGCCTCCCCAAAGAACAGCATCTGCAGCCTCCAATCCTCTGGTTCTTCTTCTGCTGATGGGCCATGGCATTTCCAGGGTGATCCACAGAGAGTACCTCTGAGAAGTGTGGGTTGATGTTGCAGCCCAGGGCAGGGGGTCCCTGTGCTCCAGCTCCCTCCCAGCTTTGTGTGTGGACAGACAGACAGACAGCACCGGCTCCTGTTATTGCTGTGACCTTGGCTAAGGTTAGAAGTGCTCAGTGTGCAGCAGGGACAAAGTGTGCCCAGCTCCCAGCACGTGGGTGACCCTATTTCCCCCCCACGGCACAGTCAATACGGAGAGCCCAGGTTATCAGAGAGCAGTGTTGGACGGGAGGTCAGGGTGACCTTGCCTGACTCGTCCTGAAAAGGGCTGCACAAAGTGGCTCTCTGGAGCTGAGAGGCATCCCCATGCATGGCAGTCGTGGCCTCCAGCCCAGCACCACTCGGAGAGAGCAGCAATGCCTCGTGCAGCATCAGCTCTTCACCTCGGGAGCCCTGCCAGCATCTCCGCCAAAGCTGCTGGCAATTTATGTGGATGTAGGCTTGCATGAAAATGAAGTGTGCTGGAAATTCATAGTCTGAGTGCAGCTGCTTCTGCAGTGCGTGAGGGACAGGCAGGATGCAGCATCTTCCAGGGCATCTCAGGCTGGTTCTATAAGCCCAAAACTCCATGGCAGCCACAGAGGAGGCCCCAGCTCTGTGCCCCTCCCCTGGGCTTGGGACTGGGTTTGAAGAGCAAACAGTGCTGCATAAAGGAGTGAGGATGCATCTCTGATGGTGTCACTCTCTGCACCAGGTACCATCAGGAAGGGATGCCTGCACCAGGAAAACTGCAGTGGATGCCACAGCAGGGAGAGCTGCCTCCTCCCTGATTTTCACCCAACGACCCTGGCCTTGTACTCACCCTGCAGCTCTCACCTCTGCTGTTGAGTTTCTCGCTGAGGAAAGCAGAGCGTTGTCCTTTCAGCCTCACACACAGGATTTTGGAAGAGGGCAGCCAGGAGTTGAAGGCTGGGAGGTGTGGGTCCTAGGGCAGCGGGCTGGCTGAGGCTCACAGAAAAGCTCCGGCACTGGAAAGGTTAAATTGGACGTGAGGACAGGAAAAAGAGAAAAAGAACAGACCAGTCTGTCAGTGCCAGCCTGGCTTTGCTCTGTGAAGCACCAGGTAGTGTCTGCCTGCTGTCTGTCCCCTGAGGCTGGCAGCTGGGGCAGGCACGTTGTCACTAGGACAGTGATCCTTTCCGACGGGAACTGGCTTCTCCTCTGCCCATGGAGTGTGGCTGTGGTCCTGCCCCAAGCTGCTCTAAGCACAGCTGACATGCAAGAATGTGACCCAGAGCTGCTCATTCAGCTCCAGTGTTTTCTTCCCCAAAACTTCCCTGTTAGTGCTGAACGCTCCCTCTCACTGGATTTTAATCTCTCTGGACCTCAGGGTCCGGTCTCAGAGCCTACAGCCATGAGCATGACAAGCACGAGGTCTCTTCAGAGCCCTATTCCACTGCACTGAAGCAGGTTCCTGAGAGCACTTCAGTGCTTTTCTTTACTGGTTCTGTGTGAATTGCCTTCCTCTCTGATGCCCAGTGGGGAAATAGGAGCAGCTGTCTTCCCTTGCATCTCTGCTTGGCCCTGCACTCTCCACCCTACCTGGTCCTCAGCCATGGAAATGCCCTCCAGACCTTTAAATGATGGGGATTTCCTGTGGCTTTTGATTCCCTGCCCTCCTCCTGACTGAGACTCTGAGTGACCCCTGAGATCAGCTGCACTTCTCCAGTAATTCCACTCTCGTTTGTTAGTCTTCTCCCTATGCCTCAGAACTGAAAAGGACATTGTTATTAAGGGCAACGGTTCAAAATTCTGCTGGCTGTGCTTTCCCTTGAATGACCCCATGGAGCTGCTCTGAGCAGAGCTCTTCTGAGCTCTGGGTGTTCTTATCTGGGGGGTGTTATGAGTTTTTGGAATTATTTATGTTGGTCTTTTCCTGTTAACATGTTCAGGGCAGATGACTCTGAAGACTCTGTGGAGAGGAAGAGGGGAGAGGAACCAGCTTCGTTTGTGCTGGGGGTGAAATTGGCTGCCAGGTTTTTGGTGATTGGGTAAATCCTGTGCTCAGCTGTCTTGTGTGGTGCTAGTTGATCCTGATCATCTGCCAACAGCAGATCTTTATGTATCTGACTATGGACAAAAAGGGCTGGAAGGGGCCACGTGTGACCATTGGTGCGACATTGCTGTGAGGTTGAGGGGGCTACGAAGAGGAGAGAAAGTAAAAGCAGTACCTTGAGGTGCTTGAGCAACTCCTATCTGATTGTGAGCAGAAACCACAGTGGTGATGCTGTGTAGGATGGGGAGGCAGCCCTCTGGATTTTGAAAGGTCAGGAAACATCCCCTTGCTTGAGCCTTCCCTCTGGGGAACCAGGGGAAGAATCTTTTTTACCCGGAAAAGATGGGAGGGGGAAAGCCAGGAAATCAGTGACCCTGCCCTCTGCCTGAGGAACAGAAACCCATTTTTCTTCCCCTTTTACCTCCCTCCAAGTCATTATTCTCCCTTTGTGGTAAGGCAGCATTTTGAGAAGACACTGACATTTCTATTCTCTTCTCTCTTGGCTGCGTAGGGAAATCCCAACAGCCTGTTTCCCTTCGCCAGCTCTCCCGATTCAGCTGCAGAGCCCTGCTGCATGAGCTCCTGGCTTGCCCAGGGGCTGCACTTCTGTGTGAGCAAACAGGACAGCTCTCTTTGTCTCTGCATGTTTGCAGAAACACCTCCACCACCTGAGGTACACGTTTTCCACGTGTTTTTATATACAACCTACAATTTGCCAAATGCTATAACTTTGGGCTCTTCATTAATTCCTTGGAAATGGAAAAATGCAGCCCCAGGACCTGCATTCTTGTATTTGTTCATGTTAATCCATACCTCTGTATATCTTCCTCTCCTCCCCCTCCCTTGGGTAAAGTCACATTGGTGCCCTGGGGGAGGCACGATGCTGGCTCAGCCTTTTGGGTGGCTCTGAACTTTGGTTCACCTCCCTGAGTTCTCCTTTTGGTGGCTTAAGACTGTTTTCTGGGGCAGGATCAAGGGCACGTGCTGCAAGAGCACACGAGCGCGGCTTCTTTGCTGGCACGCTGGGAACAGGGAATCAAAGGACTCCTTATCTATGGATGGAAAGTTTCTGGGCTGCTTATCAGGCACTGCTTAGAGGTTAGATTAGTCTCAGGAGCAGCAGATTGACAGCCTGCCTCTCCGTTCTCCTTGTGCTTGGCTGAGTGGACACCTTGGAGTGAGGCAGTGAGAGGGTGGCAGAGCCCTGTTGGGGATGTGGGTGCCCAGGGAGAGGGCTGGGGACACAGCCTGGCACAGATCTTGCCCACTTTGCTCCCATCCTGCTCCCTCGCCGCACCCCTTGGTGGGGCTGGCCCTCGTAACATGCTTAGGATGATGCTGAGGGGAATTTTTGGCTATAACTTTACATGGGTATTTATATTTCTAAAAACATTTGCAACCAAATTTGGGCTACTCCAGCCCCTTTCCAGAGATGGGAATGGAACTTGCTGTTCGCTGAATTCACTGTTGGTGCAAACTGATGGCTGAAATGCTGAGGGTGCATGGCTCTGACTGAAAGGGAAGTGGCCGAGCTGCTCTGCAGGGCGCTGGGGACCCAGATTTTGGCTCCTGCAGGGACTTTCAGCCTGGCTGCAGGTGCTCTGACTCTGTGCTCCAGGACTAATTCCTGATTTCCCCTCTGTGATGGGTGGTCACCTTTCCTGGGCCCGTGTAGCTCTGCTGTGTGCCCAGATTTTGCTGGCTGTTCCTCACTGGGACACGGCTGTTTTTGGGGAGCAGCCCCAGCTAATGGCTGCACCCCATCTGTACAGCAAATTCTGAAGGCAAAAATGTCCCCATTACCCAGCAAAGCCAGGGCACATTTTGTGCTCCCTGTGATCGGTGGCAGCTCCAGGGGAAGGCCAGCCATGTGGGAAGCTGGAGTACCTGGACTTGTGCTGCCAGCATGGAGGGGACGCAAGCTGTGGTTGGTGAGGGGTTCCTGTGCGTGGCGATGAAATTCTGAGCGGCTGAATTTACGAGTTGCCCAGGCAAAGATCTCCTGCTGGGGCATCAGTTTGTTGCTTAAAAGTCCATGGAAACTGTGGGGTCCCCAACTCTGCCCTCCTCTCTGGGGACAGAGAAATCATCAAAGTGTAGGAAGGCTCTTACCTCTTGAGGGCTCCATCAGTGAGCAGGGTCCCCTTCTCATTCCTCACCTCCAGTTTCAAGGATTTACCCTCCTGCTTGCCCTGGCCCTGCCTGCCCCTGGGCTGGGCCTTCTGGAGGGGAGGCAGGTGGGAGTTCCTGGGGTGTCCCATCCTCCAGCAACGCAGCAAGTGCTGGTACGCCACTCGGAAATCCCTGTTGAGTGTCCCGTAGAGGATGGGGTTCAGGGCTGAGTTGGCATAGCCCAGCCAGAGAACAACGGACATGGGCGTGCCTTTCACCTTGCTGTCCCCCCACACCCCCCGGTAGGTGAACATGGTGAAATAGGGGAACCAGCACACGATGAACGCTCCCAGCACCACGGCCAGCGTCACGGTGGCTTTGTGCTCTTTCACCATGGGTAGCGTGGGGGTGTTGCCCCACATGTGGTTGATCCTCTTGGCTTGCTCCCTCGCTATCTTGAGTATCCGGTAGTAGGTGACGCACATGATGACCAAAGGGATGTAGAAGGTGAGCAAGGCGTCCACTAACCCGTAGACAAAGTTCACCTCCAGCGTGCACTCCTTGTTGCAGGGGCCTGTGTTTTGCACTGCTGTCCCGTTGGTGTTCCAGCCCAGGTGGATGGGCAGGAAGGAGACCATCAGCGAAAGGGTCCAAATGACAACCAAACCCACGGCCACGCGGGAGCGAGTGACCACCTGGCGGTAGCGCAGCGGGGTGGTGACAGCAAAGTAGCGGTCCAGGCTGATCATGAAGAGGTTGAGGATGGAGGCCGTGCACAGCATGACGTCCAGGCTGGTGTAGACGTTGCACAAAACGCTGCCAAAGGGCCACTCCTTGGCGAGTTCATAGAAAGCAGAGAACGGCAGCACCAGAAGCCCCACCAGCAGGTCGGTGATGGCCAAGGAGACAATGATGCAGTTTGTCAAGCTCCGGAGCCGGCGGTCGAGGGTGACGGCCAGGCAGACGATGATGTTACCACAGAGAGTGATCACGATGAGGATGACGAGGCAGGACCCGACCAGCAGCTGCAGGGGAAAGTCCATCCTTTCCTGAGAGCTTGTGTGGTTGTAACACGGATCCATGGCGTCACTGCAAGGATGGGGAGCAGTCCTGCTCTCATCAGCGCCAGAGCTGCTTGGAGTGAGCCTCTACCAGGCAGACCTAGAGTCCTTCCTAAAGCAGCCTTTGGTCTACAGTGACCTGGGAGAACACTGTAGAGTCAGTTTACATGTTCAGCCTCGTGTGCTGGGAGTGACATGGTCTAAGAAAGACCTAGCACTGCCACTCACCTGTGCCTCTTGGCCCCCTCTGGGAGCTCAGTGCTGGAGCTGATGTCCTGTGGCAGCTGCTGGTGGATCTCAGCTGCTCCTTTTCCTTTCCTGCCTTCTCCTTTCCTCTGAGTGACCATGGGGCCAGGTCCTGTGGGGTCTCATGCCCTCTGCATGTTTTGTTGGTGACAGTGGTCAGCAGTGCTCCAGCAGGGACAGAGCTTTGCCACCTCCTGAGGACAACCTGCAAAAGAAAGTGTCTGGTGAGGCCCTGGCACAGGGTGCCCAGAGAAGCTGTGGCTGCCCCATCCCTGGAAGTGTTTGAGGCCAGGTTGGATGGGTTCTTGGAGCGACCTGGCATAGTGGAAGGTGTCCCTGCCCATGTCAGAGGAGTGGAACAAGATGCTCTGTAAGATGCCTTCCAACCCAAACCATTCTGTGATTCTATAAAAGCATCAAATCAGAGATGCAATGGGCAAAGACCCTTTGAGCTTCCCCTCAAACCCCTCCAGAAACAGAGTGTCTGCACCTCCCTGGCTGCTCCAGCCTGCTCAAACCCAAACTGGAAAGTCCTTTGGCAGCCAGGGCTCTCCCAGCCCTAGGGGTGCCCATGTAATGTAGGGATGTTGAGAGAAGGGCGGGGATTTTAAAACCGTCATGTTCCTACAGGCTTACAATAAAAGTGAGAACGAGGAGGATATGAGGAAACAATTTTCCTGAGAAAGCAGTTCTTATGTAATTCAGCAAAATTAGTCACAACTACGTAATTTCTGAATCTTGGCTGTGGCTGCCAGTCTCATTAAACTTTGCAGAGAGCAACAGGCTGCAGAGATGGAGCAATCAGAAGAAACTCCAGGAAAGGAAAAGTTCCAGCCTTGTTAGAGGACAAAGGTAAGATTTTAAAGTTAAACTCCCCCTGCAACAACAAGATAACAACACTGTGGTGCAGGTTGAAATACTCTTCAGATGATTTATGTCTTTGATTCAAGTCTAAAGGCATGGGGGCCATGGGAGGGAGTATACCAGGGAGACTGCATGAGTAAACAACCAGTGATTGCCAGGAACCATATGGGGGCGAGGCTGGGACTGGACCACTGAGATTAGAAGCGATAGCCACATCCCTGCTGCTTCTAAAGGCATGGAAAGCGAACAACAAGCCATGAACCAGCCCGTGGGAAGCCTTTTGCTGAGCAGAGCAAACTGATTGCCAGACAGGAGGCCCTCTGAGTTTGGGTGCTGGCATTGAGGCTGTTGGGAGAGGGATGCGATGCTTTCAGCCACGGCAGCAGCGTGTGGAGCAGTTCCTCACCTCCAGCTGCAGCGCAGGCTCTTGCCATGGAAAGCTCTTTGTTCACTCACAAAAGGAGTGTGGAACAAGCTGAACGCTGCCTGCCCACTGACGGCAGCGAGGAGAACAGGTTGTTCTCACAGAAGGGTATTTCCAAGTGAAAGGGATGTGTTTTCATTGCTCCCAACTTGTGGAAATGGCAGATTAAATTACAGGGGGAGTAGCACACTTAGAAAATGCTGTGGGTGGATGGCAGCCTCCTACGTGGCTGCTTCGCCACACACCAACAACCTGCTCCTGCCTCTGGCTCTTGCAGCTCACATGGCTCTGCTGGGCCTTGCCTCGGGCTCTGCTGGTGTGTCCCAGCTCTGGGCACATCGGCACGTTCGGCTCCTGCCGCGGTGCCAGGGCAGCTCCGGTGCAGCCCTGCACTGCAGACACGCCCAGAAGGAGTTTTGCTTCTTATTGCTTTTTCAGATTAGCTCAGGGCAAGGAGTCGGCACTTGCAAGGGGACAGAGGTGTCCCCATCCCTGCAGAGGAGCCCAGGTAGAGCTGGGGACTCCGTGGCTCAATGTGCCTGCAAACCCTTGGGATGCTCCTCCATGGAGTGGGGCAGGACCTGCCTCCTGTCAGCTCGGATGTGTGATGCTGCAACCCTAACTGTGGTGGAGGTGCTGGAGACTTTCCCGTATCCCTCAGGCAAATTATCCCATGGAAACACTCCCCCAGGTGAGCATAGCCTCTGGACATGGCTTTGCAGGAAAAGCAGACTGGAGAGCTGGTATTGAGGGGGAGCTGTCAGCTCACTGCTGTCGGGACACAGACCCCGGGTCCAGCTCAGAGCTCTTTCCTGAAGCATTGGCTCTCTGTGACTCCACATGTGCCCCTGGCTTTCTGCCCAGGTCACTCACAGCCACCTGCAATACCTGTGCCCTCTGCTCCCATTGTGTTTTGGCAGAGAGTGGATTTCCTCCTCGATGTACGAGTGGAGCAGCTGTTTCCCGTGGCAGTCCTTCCAGCAACAGCCGGAATAAATGATACCTTTCCAGCCCTGTCTCACCAGGCAGCTTTTACATTTACCTGATTATCCTCATTATCACAGCCTGGATCTGTTCCTGGTTCAAAATCACCCTCCTGACATTGAAGGAACCAGAGCAGGGCGTTGCTTCTGGGTCATCTTTCTCGTGCCTTTTCCAGTGGTGCTGGTGTTCTGATGGATGCTATCTCTGTTGTGAGGACTTGTCAGATTGCATTTGTTTTGTTTACAGTCGTCCTGGGGTTCCCTAAAAGCCAGGTATTTTCGCTATGGTGTTTTCAGCTGCTTAGAGCAGCAATTTTTGCTTTTAGACCCTAAGCATGTGAGCTTGTGCCAGCCCAGTGTGTTTCTGTTAATCTTCAGATCCTCTGGTTCTTCTCCTGTCGTACTTAGTCCCTTGTCCAGTGCAAAACTTTTCCCAAATTTCTCACCAGAACATTTTTCCTAAAGAAACCCTCATTTTCTGAGACAAGATCACTAATGAAAACCATTAAATAAAATTTACCTCTAGGCTAATCTTTAAGGAACTCTGTTAATAGCCTTCTTTGGTGCATTAAGGATCCTTCCGTTGTAATATCCTATCATCTCCCCATTATGCTCTTTACAATTCTCATAGTAATTTCTGCCTTCTCTTGCCTGAACAGATATTTTCTGCTCTGTTGCAGTCCATGTTGCATTCGATCCACTGTGTTCACCTTTAAAACAGCATTTATCTCCTCTGGGGAGGGGGCTGTGATTTATTCGTGGGAAATTTCTGTTGCATTTTACCTTTTCATTTCCCCTCCCCATCTCTCAGCATGCTTTCCTCCAACATCGTTAATTCCAGCACTTGGTGCACTTTTGCAGTAAGATTAATGGGATGCAGCGCCGGCTCCGGCTGGGAATGCATTGGCTGCTCTCCCTTCCTGTGCCTCCACTTCTGGCACAACAGGTTTGTTTTAAATCGGATAAAAGCCTGGGTGCATCGGCACCACGAGCAGACACACGGGCAGAGAGGAGCACTCGGGGAGTGCCTGAATGTGGCAGCCTCTCTTTGGGAAGTGTTTCCCACTTCTGGAAAGGACAGAGATGGTCGGGGGCTCGGGAGAAGCGCCACATGAAGCCTTTTAGCTCTGTCCTAGGGACAGGAGGGCTCTGCCCTTGCAGACCTGAAATGTTACTCTGCCTCCCATGATAGCTCATTTCCGAGGGAAGTGCTGGCAGAAGTCACTTAGGAGCAAAGTGCATTCCCTGGCCATGCAGAGCTCACAGCAGAGCATCGTGACTTTTTCTAAAATTATATTCAACTCCTTCCTGAGATTAAACATCTGGGCATGCTGGGAGAGGTACTTCAGCCAAGAGATGGGCAGGAGTGTGGGGGACTCTTCTGGTCCGAGAGAGGGTGTTTGAGGTCTGATGGTGGCAATTGCAAAACTCCCAAGCTGGGAATGGGCTTCTTGATCCCCTGCCAGACCCATGGGCCTGATTCACAATGGGACAAGGGCAAATTTGCCAGAGGTAGGACTTGAAGGCAATGTGAGAGAGGACAAATGTGAGGGGACCCCGGTGTCCTGCCTGGCTGCATCCCCAGACACTTCTGTCCCTGTTTCTTGGGCTTCTCCAGAGCTTGGTGCTCTCTCTGCCCTATCCCAGCGTGATGTCCGATACAAAGCAGCAATTATTGCCTCTGGCATGAGCAGAGGGGCTGGGGGAGGCTGGACAAAATTCCCATCACTGCCACCAGCCCTCCATCAGGCTTCCCCAGGAGGAAAGGAGCTCTGTGGGTAAGAAGCTGTTCAGGACCCCTGAAAGCAGGAAATGTGAAGAGGTATGTGAAACCCAGCACAGCAGTCCGCATTCTGAAAGTTTGCTCGGCAGAGAGTGTCCAGGAAAGGAGAAACTTAAAACAGAGGTGTCGGGCTCACGGGTGTGCTTGGAGCTGCCTGAGTTTCTGGGGTTCAGCCTCCTGCTGAAGCCTGTTCCAGGCAGGGACAGCGAGCACTGCACACCCCTGGGGACTGCCCACCCCTCCTGTGCTACAGCCCAGCCTGGGGGTACCCTGCCCCACAGATCTGACCGTGCCCTGGGCTGGGGCAGCAGCAGATCCCCAGCAGCTGCCAGGGTGTGCAGGGCTGGATGGAAGGGCTGGAGTGCTCAGAGAAAGGGCTCGGGCGGGTCGGTGCAAGAAGTCAGCAGCAAACCTCGTGAGGAGGCTGCTTGGGCAGAGATGCTGCAGATGTACAGGGCTCTGCCTCTGTGCCCTGGGCACCCTCCACCCATGTCCTTCCTCCTACCCTCATGTTCTTGGATCCAGCTGTCCCCACCAGCAACAGCCAAAAAAGTCCCCAAACTGGCTTCCACTCCAGCCACCACAGGATACTGATGGCACAAGGCTCTGACAAGTGACACCCTCTTGCTCTGACCCAGCTGTCCCATTGCAGGGTCCCACTCAGCAGGGACCCACCAACCCCTCGGAATCTCACTTAGAAAGTATTTTACCAGCGTAGCAACTCAGCAAGAAGTAAGGCAAAAGCTTTACCTGGGAAAGGTGCTGCTTTCTCACAGCCCCTGAGCGTGTGGGAGCCTTCAGTGGCTGCACTGGCTCCAACTTTCCCCCGGTCCGTGTGGCTCAGTTGTGCAGGCAGAAGCGTGTGCTGGAGCGGCTGCTGCCTCGGTCCCTCTCCTCTCTCCTCTCCTCTCCTCTCCTCCTCCCTTGCTCCCTCCCTCCTCTCGAAACAACCTCCCTCCCTGCTCCAGTCCCAATATCCAGGCAGCGGTGACTGCAACATGAGTCAGACCTCGAGTGGGTGGGATCAGAGCTGCGAACTCAGACACCGAGGTTATCATCCGGCAGATTTGAAACGCTGAAAGTGAGCCCAGCTCCGTGTCGGGCTCTGCCGAGCCGTGCCTGGCACAGAGAGGGGGGTGGGATGCTGCTGCTTTCTTGAGTGATACCATCACCTTCCTCACTCACCCGTAGTTTCAGGGCCCTTGCTGCTGCTTTGCCAAGGGCGAAGGTTCCCTCCCTCCCGGCTCTCTTCTGCAGGGACACGCTTGCCTGCTGTCGGGAGTCCTGATGCCGTCACTCGTTCCCAATTTTTGGCTTTGCCATCCACGTGAGCCCCCTGAGAACGAGCAGAACTGACCCTGGAGTGGGATATCAGAGATGGCCCAGGGAGGCTGGTGACTCGTGTTGAACTGGGGACAGATAAGGAAGAAGGTGAGGTGGCTGTAAAGTGGGTGGAGGAAACTGGAGCCCAGCCAGCGCTGGGGCGCACATTTGCTCCTTGTGCAAGTGGACGTGGCAGGAAAAGCCACCACCGTTTCATCTTTCCCTCAAGGCTTCACTTACCTCTCCTGAAAATTGTCTCCTCTGCGTGCGAGAGCAGGGAGGAGCCACACGAAACGACAAACAGGCACTGACAGTCTTTCGTGTCTCTCAAATCTTTCATCTGTGGGTTTCAAAGCGCTGTGCAAATATCAGCTGCTGGGCCAGCTGTGCGAGGACCTGTTTCCCCTTTTAGCCCTCCCTCCCGAGCAGAGCAGGTCCCAGGCTGGCAGCAGAACTCCAGCGAAGCTTGGCCACCCCCTGGCTCCGCAGGGCCCGGGGAGAGCAGCGCAGGGAGCGATGCCTTGTGAGGGAGGTGCTTCAGTCCCCAGCAGCTGCTTCCAAGTTTCCCATGCAAATAGCCAAGGACAGATTTATTACAGCCTGGATGTGACCCTGGGCACAGTCCCTGCCGCTCCCCCCGCTGGGCTGAGCTCCCCCAATGCCCTGCACTGGGAATGGAGAGCACATCCCAGCCTCCCTCTCTGCCGAAGGGGGACACTGGCGGCACTGGTGCACAGACCAAAATGCCTTTGATCTGTTTATCTCTGCAGACCAAAGCACAAATCTATCTTTAATAAGCTTATGATCTGCTGGAACCAGAGAGTTTTCCCACTGATCAGCAGCCCTGTGATGGTGTCTGGGGTAGCTGAGCCGTGGACTGGCTGCCAGATGCTTCTCAAGTGGCTGGGGTGTGCAGAGTGCAGAGGCAGAGGGATCCCTCCTCACAAACAAGATTCAAATCTGCTCAGGAATGTCTGTGTCAGCCAAAGACGCTGGGGTGCTGATTTATTACAGGGGCCGTCGCTTGGCTCTGCTCTACAAGGGATCTTTCATCAGGAAGTCTCAGGACGAGAAGTGCCACCCAGGGACAAAGTACTGTGGTTATTGGGGCAGGATTCCCTCCAATAAAAGGGCCCTGCTGTCCACGGGGCAGTCTCTGAGTTCAGTGTGCTCTATCTTCCCAAAGCCTCTGGAGAAATTTGAGGGTGCTTTTTGGGATGCAGTGGTGGAGTGGCTCCAGCCTTGCAGGGGCATCTGGGTCATAGAGAAACCCACCACTTCTGCAAACCCTTGAGCACAGGAGGGCCTCAAACTCTGACCTTGTGCAGTGGCCGGGTGTCTGTGGAGCCTCTGAGGGGCCATATGGGGTCATACCCTCAATCTGAGTTCGCTCAGGGTGCAGCCTGCATGGACTGCGCAAGGAGCGTGGGAAAGCAGCTGCATCTCGAGCTGAAAGGAGCCGTGCAGGGGCATTCCTGCTGGCATGGACTGCTGTACTCTGTGCATCTGCACCCTGGGCAGCGGCAGATGTGATGCCTGCAGAGCCTGTGGCTGGAAAACGCATTGGCAAGCTCTGAAAAGGAAGGAGGCACTTGATACTCATCAGACCTGATGGCTGACCTGCCACACGGCCACCTCGAGCAGGCTCGCCGGCCTGCACAGGGCAGGCAGCAACCAGGGACACTCAGAAACTGGAACATTTCCTGAGTGGGCTGTGCGGAGCCAAGGAGTGAGTAATGAGTCAGGAAATGGCAAGAGGTCTCTGACATTCTGTGTGTATGTGTGTGTAAGCAGCAGCTACTAAAGGCTACAGCGATCCTGGGAGATGGGAAAGTGCAAGAGAAGTCAGGGAAAGTTTGGAACTCCAGGAATGTGAGATTTGGCAAAGACAAGAGCTCCTGAAAAGCCTCAAATGGGGAAGATATGCCTGGAAGGTAGCAGCCGGCCTGGGAAATCACATATGGCAGCTCAGTTCCGAGAAGGGCTCAGAGGTGCAGCTCTGTGCTGCTCTGTCCTGCATGAGCTGGGTTTGGAAAAGCCAAAGGAGGAGGGGGAAGGGGAGTAGAAAATGCATATTAAACAAAGCATCTGGGTGCAGAGCAGGCTGAGAGGGGTTGGTGACGTGTCCCGTAGGGTTTTAGAGACATTTGTGCGGACTCTGGCAGAAGATTGTGGATTAGGGAAATAGACTTGTTCTGAGTTGTTTCCTCTGGAAAAATCAAAAGTAAAAAGCCGTGGAAAGGTACTGTCCCCATCACAGGTTGCTGAACTTCCTGGCTAGCAGGGACAGGCCAGTAACTTACTCAAATCATCTGAATACTTTGATTTACAGTGGATTATATACACAATAAAAATAAAGGGCAGAGACCTCCTCGATGTGCTAATAAGCTTTTCTCCTTTTTAAACAAATAATATCCAGTTAAATCCTGTCCTGGACAAAAGGATAAATAATGACAGAAATCTCTGATATTCCCTGCCAGGAACTGCATAAGCCAGAGCATACTCGTGGGAAATAAATATTACAGGGAAAGGACGTGTTAAACATCTGCAGTGAGTCTGGGGCTGTGCAAGGAACTGCTCCTGCCTGAAGACCAGGCAGCTCCCCAGGGTGGTGGGAGACCCTTGCTGGGCTGTGGCTGAGCTCCAGTGCAACATCCTGCTTGCGTAGATATTCCTGGCATGCCATTAATCCTGGCTGTTGCAGGAATATCTCTGTCCAAAGGCACCTTTCCTGTACGGGGATGCATGTAATGGAGAAGAGGAGGATGCTGGGGCCTTTCCCAGCCTTTTGTTTTCTGCAAAGCTGATCCCAAGGATGCTTAGCAGGATCCCATCTGCTGTGAGATAGTGTCAGACTACAGACACAGTCTGTGACATATATCTGAAGCTTCTCTGAGTGCAGAGAGAGGATGTTAGAGGTTTATTTCCAGGTTCTCGGTCTGTTTGTGTTATACAAAGCTCTCCAAGCTCTAACGAGTACTAGAGAGTGCTGCTGGCTCCACGCTACTACGGAGCTCCTGCAGGGAGTTGAAGGCTCACGTTTTCCAGTGTGTCCAAGGTCAAGGAGGGTCCTCTTCTCACTCAAACAGAGCTGTTCCTAGATTAAACTGTGCTAGGGAGGAGCAATTTGTGGGCACCAGCACAGGGGTTTTCATCTCTCTGGTGTACTGTAAAGAGAAAGGGATCAGCTGAGGTCCATGGGAGGAGGTGACAGTCATTCCCTCCAAACCACAAGGCTGTGAGGGGAGCAGGAACCTTGGCAGAGTGTGACCCACCCCCTGGGTGCATGAGGCATCCCTGGGAAGGGAGCCACTGGCTCTGGCTCCAGTGAGTGGATCTTCATGGGCTTTATCACTAATCCTGCCGAATGCAATTGTGCACATCCTTGTTTTCCAGATAAATATTTAATCCTCCCCCGAACACCGCTGAGACTGTGGCCTGGGTGATATCTTGTGGTTAATTTGGGGTTGTGCAGAGCTGTTGCTCTCTGTGTGTGGAGGAAGCTGAGCTGTGGTCTGGGAGCAGGGTGGGAGAATGGAGTGCTCTACACTTCACCCCTTCTCAGACCCCTCCCAGCATTCCTGTCAGGAAGCTCAGCCAGTTTCTGGGGGAATGAGCTGTCTGGTTTCAGCTTGGGGTGAGTTAAATCTGCTCTGTGTGTGTGTAAGGGCCTGTTCTGAGACTGCTTGGGTGGTTTAGGAGCCCTCAGGGCTGGAAGGAAGCTCCTGCCCTGGTCACTTCACAGGGAAGGATTCCTTGCTCGAGCCCCACGTTCTTCCAAAGCCTTTCCCTGCAAAGCTGGCAGGAGGCTGTGCTGCTGGGCATGGGGCAGGGATGAAAGGATTAGCAAAACGCTCCCCTGCAGCGGGACCTGCCGCGGGGCTGGCAAGGAGCACGGGGCTCTGGGCATGGACCTGGCTGCAGGCATTGCCCAGGCAGGCTGCTGGCCACCAGCTCCCACCCTGTGCAGGGACCCTGCTGTGCCCCTGCCCGAGCTGCCAGCACGAGCAGATGGGGCACGGGGAGGCCCCGCAAGGACCGAGGTTGCAGAGGGACCATGAACCCAAAGCAGTGCTGAGGTGCTCCCAGCACGGGATGAGGAGCTGGGCACTGGGCACTGGTGTGGCTGCACAGCACCAGCAAGGTGTTTGTCCGTGCCACCTCCATCTCCTGTCCCACTGCCAGTAACTTTGCCAAAGCTGGGGCTGTGTCTGTGGGATGCTGATCCCTGGTGCAGTGGTGCTGCAGCTGCAAGGCAGGTAGGACTAATTAAAGCAGTAGAGGATCTCTCTGCCCTGACCCCTGCTGCAGGTGGGAATTCTCACAGTCCTAGGCTGGATTCTAGCTGGTACCAGCCTGCCTCTTGTCTCCTGAGGACCTGGAGCATCTACCAGGGTGAGCAAAGCCAACAATGCCCTTCCTGAAAAGCTCCAAGGGTGAGGAGCACACGTGGTAGAGGCTCGGAGAACTTGTCCCCTGAGAAAAGACTGATGGGATTTTGATGGAGCAGATGTCATAACCTGCTCATATTCCCAGTTTTGCCACAGGGAAGGTGAGTAGGAGCTCCGTACCCCTGAGAGGAGGAGTAGCAGCCGAAGGCTTAGAGTGCAAAATCTAAGATTAATTTAGACTTACTCATCATAAGGACAGTCATACATTGGAAGGAATTTCCTGAGGAGGTGTAGGTTGGACAAAGTCCTGAAGTCCTCTGGGGGCTGGAGCACCTGGCAAGAGGCATGGCTAGCAGCAACCACACCCGTGTCCTTCAACTGCTTTCACATCTTCCATCTCCACAACCCCCTGCACCATGAGCTTCTAGGAACCATCAGTGTGGGAATGGGGTAGCTGCCCCGAGTGACAGACCTGCCGCATAAAAATAATCACCCATCAAAAAAAAAGAAATTAATGCAGGCTGTGAAATGTACCTGGAGCCTTCCCCTGCAAACCACAAGCTGAGGCTTGTGACAGGCACTTGGTGACAGCTGTGCTGTGCCCAGGATGGGCTCACCTCTGGACTGGTCCTGCCTTGTGCAGGAAGTGTGAGAGCTGGCATTGTGAGGCAACAAATTCCCATATATAAACTTTTTTTTTTCACCCCTTACACAGCCTGGAATGAGGCCAAAAGCGTAGGGCAGGAATCTCTCTCCAGATAATTAATTATTGCAAAGAGACAATTTGTTAAGCAAGAGAGGCTTTTAATTTGTAAGAGCTCATCTATTCCTATTGTACCTTTTAAACTGAAGGAAGTAGCGTTGATCAAAATAGTCTGGAAATAGAAGATTTTAATTTAGAGGCTGTGTTCAGTGTGCTGACAAAAATAGGAAACAGCTCTCTCAGAAGAGCACATTCCCCCTAAAACCCGGCTGGAGTGTGCAGGGCGTACTCAAGAACTGCTCAGATCATTACAAATGTGCCCAGAAATGTTTTAGTGGGATTCAGCTGGACTTGCTGAGGAATGGCAGGAATGTCTCTACCTCTGATTTCTGCCCAGGGGCTGATTCCCTGCCTGCAGGGCTCCCACGGGAGCAGCGTGGGATGTCTGAGGGGAGGCACAGAATGGGGTTTGGGGGAACCCAAAGTGACCTTTGCAGCCTTGCAGGAGGTGGGAACACCCATTTAATTGAAGTTACAGAAGGGATGGGACAAGGGATGGGGTAATTTCAAGGGCTCCTGGCCAGGGGGTCAAGCCAAGCCCTACATCCTGGAGAATCCTGCACTGCCCTCGTCCCAAGCTGTGTGTACCCCACAGTGGGACCCCAAACTGTGAGGCAGGTAGTGAGGGAAGCACAAGAGAGCCATGAAGGGCCTGGGAAAGGCTGTCAGGCTGTCCTCCCACACCCAGTGGCCTCGCAGCTCTGTGCTGGGATGGGATCACCCCGTGCGGGCGAGCCAGGGCTGCCGCAGCAAAGGAACCTGCCCAGGGAATAGGGAATATTTTCCATTTAGCATCTTTCCATCAGAAAACATGAACTCTTCAAAGCTGCCAGTCTGTGCCAAGGAGGATACGTTTTGACCAGTCTCCTTATTGCACTTGTTCTTTTGAAGTGTCTATGTTTAGAAATCTTTGTGAAGTCTCGCATTGACACTTCTCAAAGGAGAATGGATCGGTTTTTGCTTTGAAACAACTTATTTAGAAATAAGTGCTCATCTGCAGCATAACGAGTAGGTAGGGCTGTAGAAAAAGCTGGAAATGTGAAATGACCCTTTCTATCATTGTTCTGGACATCTTGTCTGCAAAATACATTGAGATCCCCAACTTTTTATCTCAACTCATGCTGGGAATTACTCTCTTTTAAGTTTGTACATGGATGCCATTTCTTATCTAGTGGAAAAGCTGCATGAAACAGCCAGTAACAACTGGAAATTAAATGCTGTTTTCTGTAAAAGATGAAGGACTCTCCCCAAATGAGGCATTGCTCCCTAAAGACTGCCGGTCCGTTGAGAAGGAACTTGCTATGAGGATTTTATCAGCTGGATGGAGGAGAGGAGCCAGCCTGTGGGCAATTCAGTTGGAAAGCAGAATCGACTCTGCCTCAGTTTAGAAAATAATAATCTATAATGAAGTGAAGGCAAAGGAGAAAATGGGCAGAAATTGAGTTAGAGCCGTGGTTGTTCCAGTACTCCCCTGCGGCCCTCCACAAGCTGAGCCCCCGGATCCAGCCTGCTTCCCATCCATCTCCGGAGCCCGGAGAGGCACCGGGAGGTGCAGGGGGGCAATTCGTGCTGGGGGATGCCAACTTCTTGGGAAGAGGGTGATAAATTTGAAGGTAAATCACTGCAAATAAACAAAGCAGCGCTGCTGGGCTCTGCAGCAGGAGCCTGGACGCGCTGGGGGCTGCGTTGTGCAGGCTCTGCGTGGCAGCAGTAGATTAGCATAGCTGATTAGGCACGTCGCAGGCTCCGCTTTCTGCTCGGCAGAGCCGCGCATTTTCCTAGAAATGTCTGGAAATCAGATGGCAAGTCGAGTGCTACACTCATGGGCAGGAGAATTACTCCTCACATGTGTGCCACAGGCAGGCAGGAGCTGAAGGGAATGAGATCTTCCTGAAGTGTTTTTGGCTGGGACCAAAACTGGTCACGAGTCGTGAAGCTGGGGTGTTCCCACAGTGATGCTCCAAGACTCCTGCTTCTGGGTCTCCATTTGCCTGGGACATTTCAGACCCATGAGTGCTGTGAGCCCATTCCTGGTCTGGGGCAAGACCATCCATAAAAATCTGTCCCAAGTGTGCCCCAGAGGCTGCCACAGCCCTGCCAGCCCAGGAGCTGGTGCTGAGCTGTCACCAAGGCCATGGACTGGTCCCTGTCCCCCCGGGACAAAGTGCCAAGGTGCTCCAGCAAACACTTTGCTGCAGGTGAGGTAGATTAGATCTCCATTCCTCCCATTTGTGGAGGCTGTATCTTATCAGAAATATCTTATCAGGCTGGCTGGCACCCTTGGGAGAACTGAAAACGGTCTGGCAGCTCCGAGCTCCATATCCTCCTTCCCTTGGACTTTGCTCTGTGCCTGGCATATGGCATGGGACACCTTAACGGTCTGTAGCTGGGAGAGTGGCATTTTTCCCTCTCCTTAGCTGAGGTGCTGTATTTCCTGTTCTCCTTTCTCCAATTTCCATGGCAGGTTTCAGTGTCAGGTGCTCAGTGCTGGGGGGCAGGAGCCAGCTGTGCCCATGGTGTGAGCTCGCTGCCCTCTGACTCGACCTGGAGGGATGTGAGGTTTCCATGTCTGTCTCCTCCTTCCTGTTATTCCTGAGTCATCTGCACAAGGACACAGTCTTAGACAGAGGATGCATTAGTTTTGGATCATGCTCGGACTAACTTTAATCTGTACCCCATCCTCTCTGTACAGCAGCTATTTCTCCTCTCCATTTTTCACTCTGATCTATACAGGTAAACCTTCTCTTGTTATTTTTCTTGTCATCCTCTGCCAGAGCCAATTCAGCCTGACCTTTGCCAATTCTCACTTTACATCTTGGGCATTTCAAGACATAGGGGTAGGCTGCCTTTTTCCTTTGCAGCACAATCCTTTTGCCCCATCCCTTGTCAGCTCTCTCTCTGTCCTTTTGAGTAGTTATTTCCTTGGCCAGCACAAAAGCCCTTTCTGGGCTTGAAATACACATTCTAGAGATCAAAGGTGCAAAACCACTAAAGGAGACTTCACCTTTGTGTACCAGTCCCCAGACTCACCACCCAGCTGGTTTTATACTTAGAGAGGAATACGTGGCAGAATCCATCAGGAGGGCAGCCAGCAGCACAGCACTGGGCTGGGACTGAGGGGTCTAGCAGCTGCACAGAGGTGGAAGAGGGTCCACAAGAAAGGAAAGTCCTTGCTCCTGAGGATTAGGATGAGAAATGGTCCCAGTGGTTTATTTTTATCCAGAGGTCTTCTATTTCTGGGGGCATCACCATGTCCTGGGTGATGTTCAGAGCTGCAGTTTGGCAGCTGTTCTACTCTGGTCCCTCCACAAGCTTTGCCCTGACTTGACATTGAAGGGGGAATTGGAAAGAAAACTCACCTTCCCTTTTTTGTGCTGCTTGGTTTCCAAGCTGGGAAATTGAATGTGAAAATCAGCTGTGTCCATCTTGCAGGGCAGAAAGAGAGCATGAGAGCTGTGCAGGATTTGGGGTTTGTGGTTCCCAGAAGAATCATTAGGGAAGGAATGGTAACACAAGGCTGAGGGCAGCTGGACAGAACTGGTTCTTTCATTTGGCCAAACGCCTTAAAAAAAAAAAAGGAAAGGAAAGNCAAAGGCTCTTGTCCAAAAGCCACGATTTTGGGAAGGCCAGCCTACGCAATTTGTTAGTGTCCCTCCCGTCCCTGGTGCCCTGGGGAGAACCAGGACTGCAGAGCTCCTCTAGTTCTGTCATTCCTGACACTTGTCATTCCTGTGCTGGAGGCTAAACCAATGGAGGGATCTGCATGGGATAAACTGGATCCCAGCCAGAAGACTTTGCAAGAAAAGCAAACAGTTGCTTCTTCCCTCCCATGTGCTGTGGCCCTTCTACAGCTTTGGGCATGGCCAGGGACAATTTTATTTTGGCCTATGTCACCTGGTCTTTCTGCCCTGTGTCTCTGCCTTGTCTCTCACCTCACCAGGCAGTCCTTGTCCTTCAGACCCCAGCTTAAAAATAGCCCCAGCCTGGTGCATGGGACCAGCACTGCCAAGCTGCACCCTGAGAAACCTTTTCCTGGGGCCACTCTGATGTGATGGAGGAGCTGGCCCTCAGCTGGTCCTCCTGGGCCTTCTGTTCCTCCACCTCTGCAAGGAGAAGTGACATTCCCTGACATCTTTGACTCTGCTGCCCCTGCATAAACTCCAGTTCCCAGCCCTCCCCATGGGAACCGATGCCTTTGACTCTTGCTCCATTGCCGGGGCCGGTCTGAATTGGCACCAGGATCCTGGAGCAGAAATTGCTGGAGTGCAGCAGGGCAGGAGACATGCTCCATCTGTCTGGGATCAGGAAACGCACCCAGAGAGGCCAGCGGCTGCTCCAGCAGACAGGAGCCTTTCACTTTCCTGCCAACACAACTGTTTTTCCAAGGCGCAACTGTTGCCAGAAATCCGTGGAGTCAAGACCTGCTATTTCTTCACTTCTAAACAAAACAAGCCCCAGTTTGCTTTCTGCTGAGAAGAAAAGCTCTTGTCTCAGAGAATAAAATAACGCAGAAAGAGAGCACATGCTTGTTTCCTCTCTCATCCAGTAATGATAAATTCAGGGAGAGGGGAATTACTTTTCAGGATTTGGGAGAGGGGTACGTGGTCTGGGCATGCTCTAATCTGCACGGGGGAGCCTCATCCATCCTTGCAAGGTGTTTTAAGCACCTTTCCAACCTGATGATCCTTTGGAAGCAGTTGGGCTCATCCTCCCTGGTGCCTTAGGCACTGCGAGCAGCACGCAGAGCTCGCTGCCTTTGCAGCTTAGCAGAACCATCATGCGTAAAATCCCCAGGTAATTTACCCTAAGTGGGATCCTGTGATTTGCTGACATCCCTCATAAACTGAAACCAACATAAAAGAAAACCGATGCAGAGTCGCTAATTTGGAAACTCATTTGGAACAACTTCTCACCAATGTGGTAACGGTTAGCGGGGAGCCCTGGTGATAAATAATAGTTGCTGAAATCCTGAATTGGCTATAAATTGGCATGAAGGAGTGGGATCCCCTGCGTGAGGCTCAGCTCAGGGAGTTACTCCACGCTACGCTCAGCAGCAGCCGTAGGTGAAGATAGGGGAAGTTTTGGCTGTGTGAGGTCTGCAGTAGCAGATGTCCTGACACACATAAACTAGAGGATCAGATGCCTCCTCAAATGTCAGCTCTGCTTTACATCCTTTACTGCTTCTGGGAGCTGCAGGGCTTTACACCCGTGGGTTATCCACCTCCCTTCTCTGCCGAGCACTCGTTCGTTTTAGCTGCTTGATGTAATTGTGTATAAACTGGGAAGATCCCAAAGGGATCATTACTTTTCTGCACAAACTGCTTTCTTTATTCACATTTCACATCTTCACCTGCAGGCATTCCTGAGACTGAGCAGCGTTTTCTTGCAGGGCAGGGTGTTCGCACAGGGCTGCAGTGGCAGCAGGCAGAGAGCTGCTGTGCCCAGAGCTGGATGGGATGATGTGGTCTGATACCCAAGGTGGTGGGGGGATCAAGATTTCCTCCTGGACACCCCGCTTTCCATCCCGGAGGCTCAGCCTCCCCAGCATCTCAGTGATGTTTGGTCCTGGAAAGGGGAATGTGGCATCTCCCCTCCAATATGCTCAGGGGGATCAGCAGAAGGGTCATGGATCAGGAGCTTGGGAGCAGCTTCTCCCTCCCATGAGTTTGAGGCTGACTTGGCAGGGCTGCCAAGATCCTCCTTCAGGCACCATGGCCTGATGTGTAACACCTGTGAGGCTGGAGGGTGTGCAGGGAAATGCTGACAGTGAGAGCAAAGCATGGTCACGGGATTTCTCTGCTGAACATGACTGTTTTTTGGAAGCCACGAGTTTGAGACGTGGCTGAGATGGAATCAAAGATTCTTTTCACTGCATTTTGTCTTCCAAACGACCCCCTGCAGCAGCTGCTTGTAGGTGGCTGTGATGGCAGCAACACCTTCGTGGAGTACAGTGTTTGCTCATCAAGAGGGGAGGCTGTGCTGGTAACACTGCAGGTTTTGCGGGGCTGGGTGGCTGAGGCATGGCTTGGCCACATCCTGCAGAGCTGGTGGTCACATCAGCTGGGTCCCAGAGGCAGCTTCCATCAACACTGTCCTGCAGAGCACTGCAAGAGCAATTCTTCCTGGCCACAGTCTTGGAAAGAGGCATGTTTGTCTTTCAAAACCTTGTGACCACAGCAGTTGGTTGTCACACACACTGGGAATGAGTCAGGGAAGACAGCTCAGTTTTTCAGGTACTGATCTGGCACTCGGTCCCAGGAATTCAGACTTTCTGTTTGGTTTCCTCCTTCAGCAGCACCTCTGACAGACCCATCTGTTGAGATGGTAGAAACCCGCTTATCTGTAAAGGAAATAGTTGTAAAGATCTGTGGTGGCTAGACCACAAAAGCAAGGCAGCTTTTCCATCACGGGGGTGTGGAAGATTTTACCTGACTATACATGTGCTTGAGAAAGATATATGGGAGTTCAGTGTTTCCTTAAGTATGTTTTGAGTTTCCCAAGTGCTTTAATTTATTGTGGTGCTCTGACTATGTGTTTTTGGGCCTGCTGAAGCAACCATTGCTAGCTGTGGTAAGCCCAGAGCTAAGATCCCTCCGTATAAATTTTTTCAACGTTGAGTGATTTCTGGTTTCTTCCTCCTGCTCCTTCCCAGGAAAAGGCTGTGATTTATAACATACATTTGTATATTTTTAAATGTCCCTACTGTATGATAAACAGCCTTGAAATATGCTACTATAAGGGACCCCAGGGAGATTAGCCCTGCTTGAGGCATGCAGCTTTTGGCTGCAGGTCCTTTGAAAGGCATGACATGTTTAAGAAACACCTCATGTCAGACAAACTGTTTGCAGGCTGAAGACATCCAACAGCAGCCAGTGACGAATGTTCTGTGCAACAGAAGATGTAAATCTTATTTTAATCCTGTCCAGCTCATGGCCAGCTTGTCCTGAGCTGGGCTCAGGGCTTGTGCTTTGTCTTCTGACAGCATCTTGTCCCGATCCCCGGGGCGGGCGGTTGGCAATCCCCGGCTCTCTGAAGAGCGAAGGCAGAATGATGCTGTCAACTCAAAATGACTCAGTAGTCATAAATCAGAGCAGGAAACCTCTAGCTCAGAGAGATATCATGATGGAACCCATCTGACTGGGCGATCTTATTCCTGCCCTACGAAGGGTGGGTTCCCCTTATCTGGGACCTTGGTTTCTATGCACTCAAAACAAATTCTGAGCTGACTTGGAGAGTTACAGCTGTGATTGAAACCAGCTTGGCCTTTCTCTTCCTCGAGCTGGGGTTGGAGCATGGCTCTCCAAGCCAGCAGGCTGATGTCAGGATTGCTTCATTCAGCAACGCTGGGTAAGGGCTAATAAACACCACTAAGAGCTTGCTAATAGCTCTAATTAGACTGCAGACTGCAGCTGATGCTTCATAAATGGTTCTTTCCTCCTCCGCCCCTTCCTTGCAGCTATTTCCTGGTGGAGTTTAGGAAGGTGAGGTGGATTAGTGCTGCTTTGGGAGACAGTCAAGATTCCCAGCTGCAAAATTATATTTTCCTCTTGGCTTTTATTTATTTTTTTTTTGGCAGGGGGTCTGGCACGATTTTCTCAGGGCAGCCGTCTCCTTCTGGGCTGAGCTGAGGTACGGATGACACATTTGCCGTGGTGTGTTGCTGGGAATAAGCCTAATTTGGGAGTCTGACAGTCCAGAGGTAGAGTGAAAATGCATCTTTGATGAGATCCTCGCCCGTGCTGATGGGACCTTTCCTGGCTGTGAGAGAATCAGCAACTTGCTTTCCCAAACACATGAGGAAGAGAAGGAGTTTTTCTTAAAAAAAAAAAAAAAAAAAAGAAAGAAGAAAAGAAAGGAAGCTTTGCTGTTGTTTGTCCATTTTATTTGTTTCTCTCTTTGGTTGATCGTGTTTTTTTTTGTTTTTTTTTTACCTTGAGTACTCCCTGCAGCAATAGAGACTTGCAAGTCACATCTTCAGCTGTGTTGTGACAAGTGAGATTTTTAAGCTGCTTTTTTTAATTAGTCAAATTAATGAATTTGAGCATTAGGTCCGTGCACAGATGCTGTGCAGAGCAGGTGCTCAGGGGCCCGTCATTGTTCAACATCTATTCCCCGGCTATTTGTCACTGTGGGGGCTGTGCACAGGAACCCTGGGGTCCCCCTGGGCCAGGTTTGGGGGTCCCATCACCAGTGACACTCTGTGGTGCTCCAGCCCTTGCCTTGGAGCATCATCTCCTGTGTTTCTCATCCCAGTTCTCTGCTTACAGACACAGTGTCCCTTCTCTGCATGAGCTGGCCCGAGCTGAAGAATTCCACGCTCCTACAGCAGCGTCATGGAAAACACCACTTGCCACAGCACAGAACGAGGTGGGTTGGGAAGTTTTGCAGAGACTGAGGCAGCAAAGCCAGGGGGATCTGCTGTTCCTTGGCTTCAGGATCCTAATTCTGGCTCTGTTCTCCTACACCTTCGATTACAGTTCCTATAACCCAGCTGAACAACCTGCTGTGCAACCTTCCTCCACAGGGATTCATGGGCAGATTTTGAAAGCCTCTTTACTCCAAGCCCCCACACAAAAAGAGAAAATCAAACCAAACATACTTTGGAATAAGGTACTGGAGCAGATGACTTGGAAATGGCTCTTGCACAGCGCTGGCGTTGGATGCAGGCATATGTCCCCGGATTCTGTGGACTTGAAAGCAAGTAAGCACAGTGATTGTGGTAGCAGGTCTTCTTTCTTTCTTGCAGAGATAAAAGCAAGGAGCAGGCTGTTTTTTTTTGTGGGAGAGAGAACTTTTCAAGAAATGCCCTCCTTGAAACCTCTTACGGAAATAAAACAAACATCTACAGCTGGGAAATCTTAAAAAAGCTGTTCCTCCCACAGCCTGGGACAGTGACTGCAAAGCTGGGATTTGTTCTGTGTGTCTGGACATGAGGGGTACTGTCTCCCTATGGATCCTGCCTGGGGGATGGAAACAGAGCATTGCACAGAAAAAAAAGCTCTTGAGGATGGGCCACAGCATTTGCTGCAGTGTTTTTGGTGTGTGCTAAGAGTGGGGGAAGTAGAAGAAGGTAAAATGAGCGTCTGGGGGCCTCAGTAATAAACTGAGAAAAAGTCTCAACATCTCCCTGGGGTGATTTTAAATGGGGTCTGTGTGTCTGATAGTCCAAGGGGAGTTTGCAAAGAGAAGGATGTCGGTCCATCTGGGAGGACAGAACTTTTGGGCAGGGATTCAGTCATGTCTAGAACTAACATGGGATAAAATTCTTTCTGCCGCAGCAGAGCTGTGACCATTTGGGTTACTTCACTTTCTAGAGGAAAGCTGAATTCCTCCTTTGGGAATCAAGGAAAAAGATTCCTTGAAATACGACCAAACTCTTGGCACATTCTCTGCTGGTGACAGCACTGCAGAATGCAGTGGAGACGAGTGCTCCTTATTCCCAATATCCCTTCCCAGCTGGGGATTCCCAAGTACTCTTGGATGATGGTGGTTTTTGAAGATGCCAGAGTCATGTGGAGCTCATCAAATGCTGGCGTCAGTGCCTGGAAGAGATGGGCTCTATTCAGAAATGCAGCAAGGGCTTTCCATGCTTTCCATACTTCCTGGAAGCTGTGCTGGAAGGATGTGATTCCCAGCTTCTTGAGGAGGTGCAGAGCTCCCTGCTAATCCTCTGCACCCCAAGCCCTGCCTGTGCCAGGGAGATGAGTGTGCAGGTTCTGGCTATGAAGTTTAGGCAGCCTATTTCTGGCAGCCTCTGCCTGGATTTGGCAGGCAGGGGGACTTTGTGACATTTGCTTCTTGTCTCTGGGAGTGTGGAGGAGTCTAAAGTGTCCTGACCTCGTGCCATGCCTGCTGTGACATTGAGAAGGTGGCTTGTGCTGTGCTAGTCTGGAGCAAAGACTAGACTTCCTTCTGCATTTCACACCAGACTGTTGGGAGCACGATGAGCGAATTGCTGCGGTGACTTTAGGTGGAACAAACCCACAAAGCAAATTGAGCAAGTTGAGACACAAAAAGGTTGAAGATTTTTAAAGGGAAAAAAGAGCCCTGCGTGTGCTGTGAGCCACATGCTGGCTCCTGAGGTCTGGGCTTGTGCTGTCAGGGAAGACAAAGCTGCCAAGACCTTGCTTGGTTGTTTTGGGGTTTTTTGAGCCAGGTTCACACATCCCGAGAAAGCAGAGTGTTGTATGCTGTGGGCCAGATGCTGGTGGCGCAAGTTGGGAGGTGAACGGCTCTTGAATATGACTGGTAACGAAAATCATGTTTGAGAGCCTCTTTGGAGCTCTTTGGAAAAAATCAGAACAATTTAACTCGGCTTCCAAATGGCAATGCCACTGACAAGGCCCTCCAGGCTGGCCAGCCCTGCAGGTGAGGGTGAGATCTTGGGGGAGACACCTCTCTGCCCCTTGATAGCACCCTGTGCTCCCCTGCAGCTGCTGTGTGTGCTCCAGCTGCAGCCCTGGGTGCTTCCCCAGGCCTTTCCACAGCTCCTCGGTGGCCCCTGGGCTCCCCCATGTAGGAAGATGCTGGTGTGGAGGGAGAGGCACTTACCCTGTGTGCTCACTGGCTGGTGTGCAGAGGTGGAACCCTCTCCCACTTCATCCCTGCAGCACCTGAGCCCAGGTTTCCCTCTCAAAGCTCTCCGTTCTCTTGCCTCCAGAGCTGTTTCTCTCAGCTTTTTGCCCCTGCTGCTGGAAAGCTGCACAGAGGAAAGTGATGGTCTCTGACTGCTGCTTTGAGACCCTGTGAGGTTCTGGATGAGCATTTTGGGCCTTTCTGCCTTTATTTTCTGGGACTCTCAGATCTTCTGCCTTAAGGAAACTGTTGGAGCTTTAGAAATGGTCCTTTACCCGACTCCTTGCACAGCACAGAGACAACAAAGCCTGCTTGCTCCAGCTTCCCCGCTCAGCCTTTCAGGGAAGGTTTGAGAGATTTGTCAGGGCGTCCTGTCGTGGAGAATTTGGGGTTTTAATTGCACCATCTGTTTTTCCTCTCAGCTAATGTTTACTCGAAGGCTCTTGAAATGCAAACAAGGCTGAACTGCACAAATCTGGAGCCATGCACACAAGTAAGGGCTGCGAGAACTGGCTTTAGGGTTATCCCATCGTTCCACCTTCGTGGATGGAAGCTCATGAAGCATGCAGTGCTGTGCACAGGCAGTGAGAGTGCTCAAAGTGCTGCTTCATGTGTTCAGAACACATTGAGGAGTCTCATGAAACATTTAGAAACAGAGCAGGCATGAGGATGGTGTTGTGGTGGAGCTGGAGCACTTTCTTTTCTGAGCTCTGGGATGTCCAGGTGTGTTTGGTGTGAAAATGGCAGGAAATGTTCCATTTTCTAAGTTCTTGGGACATCCTTGAAAAGAAAATCCTGAACAATTTTGGTTGATCCAAAAGTACTACTTTGATAAAACTGGGATGGTTGTCTTTTTTCTGAATGTTAAATATTTTAATGTAAATCTAAGCTAAATCTTTTATTTTATAGAATTGGTGAAATATATGGCAAAATAACCTTGAAATGGATAACCAGTGGGGAAAAATAATTTTTTGACAACAGATTTCTGAAGATGAAAATCAGAAATTTCAGGAAAAGTCATCAAAATGGAAGCATTTTTATAGAAAAATCTGTTTCACGAAGCAGCTTTTCGCGTGGAAATCTGCACAGCTGGGGGAGCTCGTGGGAAGGGGTGTGAGAGGCAGGCAGAGGGATGCTTGAAAGGAGATGCTTTCACTGACACACGTCAACTGAACTGACACAAATCCCAGCCCCAAATGTTGCTCTTTTTGGAGATTTGGGGTAGCTTTGTGCGTGCATCCAGGAGACTGGAAAGAACCAAAGAGCTGCAGCAGCCAAGCGCCCTGGGCTGGATGAATTTTCAACCATTGTTTAAATGTCATTTTGTCAAAATCCTTTTGGACATTTTGTTTGTGGGTCAGATCCTGCCCTCACACAGGAAGGCTGGGAGCCTCCAGAGCTGCTCTCAGCAGGGTCTGGTGTTACAGGTGATGTGTGTTTTGCCTGACACTAGCCAAGCCTGACTGATTATTTGGAAGAGAATTGGATGGCAGTGCAGAGAGACTGTTATTAAACCGGACACCTGTGGATCCTTCTCAGTGTGCCTGTGTGCTACAAGCCCACACAGGTCCCCTCCACAGTGCCTAGTGCCAGCAGGAAGTGTTGGTGTCACACTTTGGACTCGCACAGCATAATTATCATCTCACCCCTCCCTCTTACCTCAGTGTGATTTGCTGCCAGTGTTGTATTAGCAAAAAGGAGCAGGGGGGGAAAGTCATGTTTCCAGTGTACATACAGTGACAGAGATGTTTGTTTGGTAGTGGTGAGTGGCGTAATCTTGGTTGTTAGACAGCTTTAAGTGGGATTTAAAACAGTCAAAGATGCCAAAATAAATAGCAACGAGATAGATGGACTATTAGGCACAGCTTGTTTGAATTGCTCAGTTCAGGAAGAATTTACCTGGTTTGTGATGCATTGGCAGTGCTAAATGAGAGGAAAAAGGGCTATGGCCCTGGTGGGTTATGCCACCAAGGAATGAGCCAGCACCAGATTTCAGGTGTTGCACCAGGCAAAACTTTTGAAGCAGCAGTACCTGCCCAGTGCTTCCTTGGCTGTTGGGCTTGGGCTTCCCCCTGTTCCATGCTCCCCATGGAGAGAAGGTTTGGCACTATGCTCTGAGCCTGGGGCCCAGCCAGGTGCTCACTTGCCCATCCCTGGAGAAACACAATCCCAAAGGTCGGTCACTATGCTTTTATCTTTGCTCGGTTGATTTTGATGTTTTTCTAGAGCAGGACCTTTGTCCTGATTTTTCAGTCATTTTCATCCAAAGCTGGTGTAAGCATCCATTCACCCTTCAGTCCCAGCCTAGGCTACCACAATCCCAGTCTCACAGGGGACCTGCTCATTCCCAGTGACCGGTGTTTAGCACTTGGGCCACTGGAGCTGAGATGCCATTCACACCTTCCAGGCGTGCATATACACCACGCAAGCAGCTTTTATCAACAGCATCACATTTCTCACTTGAAGTCCCAGCGTGAACCCCGGTGAGAGGACATGTGGCCATTGGGAGAGGGGCCACAGCAAAGCAGGCAGTCAGAGGCAGGTGATGCGTGGGAGGACACGTGTCCTGCCAGTGAAGAACGATGTTTTGTATTCCAGCCAAAAGTGGTCCATCTTTGTGCCTCTTCTGGAAACAGAAGCCTCTTTTCTATCTCCAGCAATGACCTTTGCACATGTGACATTCAACAGAGAAAGCCATAATTACATAAAATAATGATTTCCAGAACAAGAGCTTCCCCAAGGCTATGTAAAAATGGCTGGTGTTTGTCAGCACCGAGTACAAAAGAAAACAGAAGTATCAGGGCCAGCTGGTTTACATATTTTTAAGTCAATCTGCTGCTGGCAAAGCTCTAATTGACCAACCTCTGACTTGGGAGTCCTGGCTGTGTGAGGCAGGCACCTCTTTATAGCCATTACTTGCCTCAACTTCCACCAGTCGACTGGAGGGGTTTTCTCTCATACTCTCTTTTTTCTATTTCCCGTTTTATTTCTGCCCACGCAATTACTTGTTCGTTTAATTCCTAAAGAGAAAAGCAGCAAACTCAAGCAACTTGGCTGAAGAGACAGATGAAGAGCTGCTTCTGTACTGGAGATCATCAGGAATTAATTTCTGACGTCCTTGCCTTGGTGCAGTCCAGACTTCATTAGAGCATTTGCAAAACTCCTCCTGGCAGTCAGGCATGCAGCGGAATAATTTGTATCTCCCTATAGATTTTGCTGGGATCTGCCTCTGGGTTTGGCTGGTCTCATTTAGGAATGTTTGTGTTGTTTGCTGCTGCACGGAGGGGACTCTTTGTACTATCTTTCGCATAACAAAACCGTGTGTGCTTTCAGCAGGACACACAGCAGCCCACTGGCTGAGGAGGTGATGCGTCCTTGCCGTGGTTTGTAGGATAGATGGAGAAGCAGAGTGAGAAGATGGCAGGACAATGCTCATGGCCATGAAAGGATCTGAGCTGGGTGCTTGTGTCTCTCGTGTAAATAAAAGGGTCTTGGTCACAGAGGTGAATGGGTGGAGCTGGGCATTCACCCATCCTTACCTAAAACAGGCTGTGCATCCTCCCCCTGGACATCCACACCTGCCTTGTGTATGTGATGTGGTGCTGCAGCTGCTGAAGGACACTCAGAATTAATTATGTGGGGTTTTCAGATCTTGATCAGCCGAATCAATGAAAAAGCTGAAACCAATCTGCAGTGCCTTTGGAGGGGTGGGCAATTACCTGCAGGAAAACTCGTTCTAGCTTTGCTAAATATAGCAAAAAAAGACCCAGGGCACAACATGTGTCATGGGATGGAGAGGGTGGACAATTTATCTAATAAGCTGCTGGAAATGTGAATTTTGGCCTGGGTGCAAGCTGTGGTGTTAACCCCTTCAGGTACCTGCGTGGTGTTAGACATGGCATTATTGTCACTTATGTGCACATAATTATATGTAGCAGCTTCATTCAAATACTTTGAGGCAACGAAATGACTGTAATTAGGCTGCCATATATGACATAAAGATAAAAGAAGTCCCCCAAACACGGAACACATTAAGCCAGAACCTTGGAACTAAGAAAGGTTTAAAGAACCTAAACATTTATTATGTGATTTATGAAAACCAGTGGCCTAGCACCAGTGTCCCTTCCCACGTGTGGTGGGATTCCCACAAGTCCCACAGGTGCCTTGCAGGGGTGCTGGGGGTGCAGCTGCCCCCTCCTGCTGTCCCCTCGCTCTGTAGCGGTGCTGCAGCAGCCACACCTCCCTGTGGGAAGCTGGCCCTGCTAAAAGTCGGACAACTCTTGTTGAGATCCAGCTTTTCTGCAGAGGAGGAAGAAAAAAAGAAGCCACAAAGAAGCAGGACACTGCCTGTGGAGCGGTGTGGGAGCCCACACAGCGAAGGAAGCCAGAGGCTCTTGCAGCAGCAAAGCCCAGCCGGCCGCTCTCCCTCCCGTGGAGCTCCACAGGAACTCTGATCCGTGTGTGGCAGCCAGCCCAAGGTTTGGCAAGCCAGGACTGCTGTGCTGGGTTTATTAGCAGGTTCCCATAGCACTGCCCTCCCCAGGCATCCTCTCCTCCCCTGCACATGCTGCCGGCTGACCTTCCGGAGCCGTTTGTTGACTGGGAGAGGCTGCTGCGTATTTATGAGGAGCTTCGTTCCTGTTTCAGCTCCTAGGCTCCCAGTGCAAACACCAACGTGAATCTTTCAGTAAACAGGCAGGCACTGGAGGGGTGGGGAAGGATTAAAAACTCCGAATAATGACTGAAATGTCAGACATTTATTATTAAGTCGGTCCCGATGTTGACAGCTGAACATTCAATATTAAAAGCATCCTTGATCATAAAAGCCAAAGGCAAACCCGATTCTTAAATATCCCAGTTGTTCTTTTTGACCTAGTTTTTGATGTCTTAAGGAGGAAATAAGATTTTAGAAAATATTTACAGACACGGGAAATGCAGGATTTCATCACGGCTGGTGACTTCACAGATCTGCCTGGGGCAAGGACGGCAATTAAAGAGCAGGAGGGCAAACAAGTCTCACGTTTCCCTTGCAGAGGTATTGTCAGTCTGGGAAGCTGAAGCGTGCGTGTTAGGGCTGGAAGAGCAAGAAGTCACCAAGTCTCAGCGTGAGGCTTGGAGGGGCTCCGATGGCTTTCAGGATGTTAAAGGAGTAGTTATGAGCGAGGCTGAGGTTTGACAGACTTTGCCAGGAGCTATAAAGGTGAAATGATCAGTGCTGTGTTGTGTGTCAGCAAAGCAGAAATGCCAAAGAACTGCTCTGAATAATGCATGGTCTTTGTGGGTCAAAGTCTCCTACAAGAAGGCTGGTGGAAAAGGCTTGATGGAACTTACCCCAAGCATCAGATTTCAGGTTTGGATTAGGTTAAGAATAGAAGACAGCAGTAGGAATAGGGAGAAGGAGAGAAAATCTGACCTAGCAGGAGATGGAAGGAAGGGAGAAAATTGTTTACTGAAGGTTGAGGCAAAACAGGATAAGTGTGAAGCTCTCGCAATGTGTAAAAAGCTACTGAAAACAGGAAGAAAATGTTTTTTTCCCCTCTATGTCTTTCTTCATTAGAAGAAGATGTCTGAGCCAAACCAGAAAGACACAGATGCTGGGAAATGGTTTCTCGGGGAAGTTGTGGAAATTCTGTTACTGAAAGCCTTTGAAAAGAAAGTGGAAAAACACCTGATACAGCTTCGAGCTCCTTAGGCTCCTTCAAGCTTTATTTTTATTAATTTGTGGTATTACCACGAAATTAGAGAGATGGCACAGCCACTCATGGCATTTTGGAAGGGTTCAGCTCCAGAGCTGCAGAGTCAGACACTGCCAGAACCAGCTGAGGGCAAAGCCTTGAGCTGAGACCATGGGCCTTGGTGTCTGAGTGTTGAGGAGAGAATGGAAGCTGTGAACAGAGAAAAGCATCTCTTGGTATTTAATTAGGATCCTTGTAAGTTGTGGAAGCACACCAGACACTTCACCAGTTTTCCCATGGCACAGACAGATTTTTCTCATTCCCGGGTTCAGGAGGGGTGGCAGAATGTGACTGAAACCTCCAGCCCAGCTGATGTGATCCAGATGGGTGTCTGGGGACAGTGATGCCCCTCTGCATGTGGCCACACAGGGGGGATGTGACCCCTCTGCCATGGAACAACTTGCCAAGATAATTAATCTGCCACCAGGCCCCTGAGTCCTTGGCCATGATCTTGAACTGTGGAGGGGGTTGCCAGGCCCTCAGATCCTCCAGCAGAACTACCCAAACAACCTAATTTTGATGCTGGACGTGGGGGAACTGGGAGGATCCGAGGGGATGGCATCTGTTTTGTGGCACTTCACATCTCCACGCATCTCTCATGTTCATGGTGTCCTCGGGAACTGCACAGCTCTGTTCTCTTGATGAAGGGCATATTGTGCTGGAAGCTCAGTGCTTGGCTGGATGGACCTTTGGGGCTAAAACAGCCATTCCTAGGTACTCATTTAAATTTCATTGGTTTTTCTAAAGAATTATTTCTCCCTTGATGGTCTAGAAATAAAACCTCTTGCCCTGACTGGCTCAACAACCCCATGATTTCTATCTATCGACAAGGTGGTATTCACACTCTGTCTCAACACAGGCAAGCTATTCTTCAACATGCTCGATCAGAGGAAGAGAAAATTACATTTTATGTACCTCCTGCCGCTTCCTGTTACATCTCCCCTCCCGGATTTCCAGTGGCAGGTGTTTGTGCAGGATCCCATCTCCAGGCTGGGAGCGAGTTACTCAGCGCCAGGTTTTCACAGGAATATCTCCTCTCGATGTGGGCAATGCCCAATTAGGCACATTGCCAGGCTACAAGTTTGCAGTGATATTTTTAATTTTCCTCTGAGGCTCCTGTTTGGTCTCTGGCCTTATCTTTGCTGAAGCAAAACAGCTTGCGTGGCTACTCTTTGTGCCCCCGCCTGATTTGTGGCTTTTTTCTCATGGTGAAGACAAAAGTGTCCAAGGCAAGCGGGGACATGGAGTGGAGCTGACCCTTCTGTGCAGAGCACACGTGTCAGGCTGGTGACCTGGAGTCGAGGGCGTGTTTGAAGGCTTCTCCAAGCTCAAACCCTTCGAACAGCAGCAGCAGAGAGGGAGTGTGGAAGGTGGTGCAGCGACCCTGCAGCTGTATGACAGCAGGTTTGCTGGGTTCCCTGGGGATAACGTGACAAAGGTGCTGTTTTCCAGTTTCCACTTTGGTAAGGAGCTTTCTGGCTATTATATATACGGGTGAGGGTTTTGGATGAGGAAGCCTTCATGGCTTTCAGAATTGCAGCCACACCGTCTCCAACTGTGTCCCTTGAAGACCCAGCTCCGGAGCTCATTTCCTTTGCCTCAATTTCAGTGGGTCATCCCAGCAGTGTTTTGCACAAGCAACTAAGAATTATGGGCTTAAAACAGGCACTAGACCCTGGAAATGATGAACTGTGGCTCGTGGAGGCTGTACATAGCATGCCCCAATGAACAGGAACTTGTTTGCATGGGAAAGTGCTCCTGCTGTGGGGACTGGTTACTGAGGGTGACTTTGCTCTCATGGGCCTTATTTCTGAGAATGGCAGTTCAACTACGCAATTTTAAATATATGTTTGCTTGTCCAGATGTCCTATTTAGGCCAAAACCTTCACTTTGCCTACAAGAGAGCTAGAAAAGCCTGGACCTGCCTTTGAAGTCAATTAGCTGCCTCTAAGGCAGGATTTATCTTTAAAAGGAGTTGGATCAGGATAGGGAGCATGTCAGAGCTGGACCCAGAAGATGTTTATCTGCCCCAGTGCCTAGAGAGGTGAATAGAACTTAATTGCTTTTTGGGAAGTTATTTGCAACCAGATAGTCCCTTTCCTTTGCCAAGAGCTTGGGGTTATTCGTGGCTCTGGACTAAAACTATGGTGCACTCGTTATGACCAAACCAGTTTATGCTTAATATTTCAGTTTTTTCTCAGAAAGACCTTGGCCTTGAACTCTATCTAAGTTTATACGCTCTACTTGTCTCCCTCGCACTGCCAGGCAAACTGGAAAGCTCAGGCATGGCAGTGATCATTTCATAAGCACCAAAATGAGAAGATCCTGTTGAGTGGGAGAAGCCAAGCTCAGGGCACTGGGGTTGTCAGTGGCCAGAGAAGGGTTGGAGGGCAGAACTCTGGTGTTCTGTCCCACTCTAGTTTGATTTGGTTTGATTAAAAACACTGTAGCCAAGTCTGCACAGTTCCTGGAACTTTCCAGACAGGATGAATGTGTGTGCTGTTCCCTAAAACAACCCATCCACACTGGCAGGGCAAGACCTCCACTCCCCTCTTGCACTGTGTGGGTTCTGCTGTCAGGTGCAGGAGGGGAGCTCCTGGTGCAGATGTTTTTCTCCCCTACTGTGCTGCCACTGGCTGGCAACGATGCAGGTGCAGCATCCTGAGCCAGCCAGGAATGCCAGCAGAGGCCAGGAGAGTCACCACCTACAGCTCCATCCCCTTGGAAATGTGCGCTGAACAATCCCTTTGGTTACCGAATTCCTGTGTGCTTGTGACCAGGAACGGGGTGAGGAAAGAGAGCGAGCTCCTGCCCAAGCCCCGGGGCAGCCAGAAACATTTCCAGCCCAGTAGCAGCTGCAGCTGTGCTGGTGCACCTCCCTGTGGTGCCTTGCTGGGGCCGGATCCAGAGCTCTGCCACATCCACAGGTACTGGCACACTGAGCCGGGCGTTTGTGCCATCTCACTGCCATGTGCAATAACTCATTCCCTGCTTTTGGACTAGCACGTGGCCATCAGTGCAAGGGCTGTGGGACGTCTTTCTCTGCCCCAGCCGTGCCTTGCCTAATGCTTCAGCCCTGCCTTGGCTCTTTCACCACCGTGTTTTAGCCCCTGATGTGCACAACTTGAGGGATCCTGGCTTTTGCTTTCAGATCCTGGAGTTAAAAACCATCTGCACCCGTGAGGGCATTAGTGGGGGGGACAGTGCCCCAGGGAGTGTGACAGGGCATGTAGGGAGGCTGCTGCTTCCCTTCTCCTTATGGATAATGACTTCAGAAAAGAGGTCTGATAGGGGGTCTCTGATTAATGCATCAGATCCTGGTCCATGAGAGCGATGCCACCTGCAAGCTGGACGCTTGCACTGACCTAATGTCTTTGTGGCTTCAAGCCACATTACACCATCTGCCAGCAAAGGAGAGCTTCCCAGCACCCCACCACGCAGGTGTGGGGGTGGATCACCCCCTAAATCCATGCCAGAGTGTGCCAGGAAGGATCCAACCTTCTCTCAGGGGCCAGCAGCCCGTTTGGGTTAAAACGCACACGTGATTTTCTATTTGTGGCATCCTTTTGCTGCTAGAAAAGCGCTGAAGTTATTGGAAAAAGTCTGCAATCCAGCCCTGCTGAGCCGTGCTACAACAGGTTATTGTTCTGGCATAGGTGAAGGGCAGGACCTTTGCCTGGGAGCTTTCCAGGAGCTGTGCTGCTTAGCTGGAAGGAAGCAGAATTTCTCAGCATCGAGTCCACCTGCAGCGCTAATGCCGACTGCAGCGCCGGGAGGTCTCCGACAGCGTGCAGAGCGCAAGGAATCCAGCTTCACGTGCCAGCACCACGCAGAGCTGGCACTTCCAGCCTCTCCTTTCCTTGCTCTAAGTGGAGTGTGCCTGATGAAAGATAAAGGCCAGAAAAGTAGTGTTGAAACATTGGCTGGGCTGCTTTGCTGTCTGCGCTGTCTGCGGAACACTTTGGATGCTCCCGATTCCCGGAAGCTTCCTGTCTTTTGATAGAGAGAAATACAAACTCTTGCTGTCATCTGCCTTCTCTGTAACAGCTCAGAGACGTTAGAAAGCAAAAGCTGAGATCTCGCTTCAAATGTGCAGCTCCAGTTGTGGCTATTTGTGCCATGTCTGTGGTTATCAGGGTGGTTTCAGCCCACCACTGAGAAGTGTCCACTCTCTTATTTAGCAATGATCCCGCTCCAGCCCCACTAAGCCCCGGGGACAGCCTCTCTGTGTCGGTGCAGAGCCACTTCCAGCTCATTCCCATACATTTGCCAAGGACGGCTTTTCCCTACGTAGCCTGAGCTGTGGTTTAGATGAAAGGAAATTTGCAGTTTAAAAGCATCCTTCCATTTCAGTCAGACTTTTCCTTTGCAGAGCATTACCACTGTCACTTCCCACTTGGGTGGAACCAATTGGTATTTCCTTCGGTGGCCTCAAGCTTGGCAGCGTGACCCTCTGCCACAGCGGTGCTGCTGTGCTGGGCTGGCAGCTGCCTCTCCACCATGACAAAACTGTTTGCATTTGCTGGCACTCCTGACATCTCTCGTTGAGGTTGTCACAACAGCAGCAGCTGAAGTGGCTGTGTACCCATCAAGGAGAGCAGGCTTTGGATCTCTGCCCTGCCCTGGGCACAGGGACACCTCTGTCTGCATCCTTTGCCAAAGGCCAGATCTGGGAGGCGGCGTGTGGAAGCATCACAGCACACAGGAGCCTTTCCAGCAGCAGATGGGTTCCCATGGGGTGTCTGCAAAGGGGAGCTCTCCTTGCCAGCCCACAAAAATGGGTTTAATTCAGCTCCCCCAACACAAATCTCCTAGAACTGAACACGCCACATGGAAAGTGCCCTCTGGCAGCTGCAGCAAATCTGAGGAAGGCTCTGCTTATTTCCAGACTGCAAAAACAAATCTGATGTTGAAAATGTGCCTAAATTAGAAGCCTTCTTAGCAGGGGAATGTTGGGGAAGGCTGCAGTGGGCAAAAGTGGTACCAAAGCTGCCCCTTCCAAACAGGCCTGAATACATGAATATTTTGCAACTACCAAAAATTCAGGACTTCTTCTCAGCTTGGGTCTTGCATTTCACTGGAGTCCCTCAGTCCAGTTCTAAACCTGAATTCACAGTATGCTACCATGACATCATGAAGTCAAATGCCACTGGCAATGGAAATAGATATTGCCTCCCAGGTGGGAGCTTCAGGAAAGTGTTCCAGAAGGTGGAGGGGGAAGGGCTTCCCCAGCTGAATTTTACAAGAATTTTTACTGGCAAAAAAGTCTCAATTTAAAGAAACATGTTTTCCTGATCTGAAAATGCTCCCCTGGGCCTTCTGTCCTTAGCTGTTGTGTTTTCATCACTCTTGTGACATTCCTGAGGCTTGGCAGTACCCAGGGCTGCTTTGGAGGCACTGAGATGCAGCCCTCCTTTAAAAAGTTTCCACCCAAAAAGCAAATCCTGGTGAAGGATTGCAGGAGAGATGCCCTGGATGGCAGGAGGAGGGAGATGAAGGGAAGCATCGCCAGCTTCCAAACCACCTGCTCCTCCCGTGGATGTGCTGGTGCTCCCAGGGGAGGCAGGCTGGGAGCTGGCCAGGGCTGGGCCCTGTGGGTATATCCTGCTTTTTCCAGAGCCCTGGCTCTTGCAACCACCGAGGTTATTCTTGGAATTTCCCCTCTTTGTCCTTAAATTAGTTTTTGTTCCAAGCAGCGTGGCACTGGGGCAGGAATTGTGGCACTGTGCCTGAGCTTCCTTGGGGCAGTAAATGCTGAGCCCTTTGTGCCATCCTCTGGGATTCTCCTCACCCACCATGTGCTCTCGGCCTTCCCATTTTTGCCCTGGCTGAGCCCTCTGGGAGCAGCCAGAAGGGAAGGAGGAGGGAGGCGGATGGCTGAGCCCTTCCTCTGATTTGGCAAATCCTGTTTTTCCCTAGCTGCATAATTCAAAACATATTCAGGGCACTCCCAAACACACGGCCAGAAGCAGTGCCCTGGGAAGGTGCCTGAAGGGCTGCAGCTACTTAGACAAAGAAACAAAGAATTGAAGCCACTGCTCCTGTCACTCTCCCTTTTGCCCTGTCCCTGCCAGCTCACCAGCACTGGAAACAGCATCACAGAGACACAGGGAAGCAAGCTGGTGTCTCAGAAAAGTCAGGCTGGCTGCTGGCAGGACAGCTCCAGGCTCTGCTGGGATCAGATGGCAGGGGAGCTGCTTGGATAAAGCATTCCCCTCCTCGGCTTCAGGAAAGAACTTTTATGGAGGCAGAAGACCGGCTTTTGAGGATGAGTCTAAACTTTGCACCTGCACCTCAGATTTGCCCTTGTTCAAGCCAAAATTGAAATATGGACAGGAACCATTCCCTTCTGGAAACTTGCCACTGGTTCTGCCTGATGTGCCCCCGCTGTGCAGAGCTACAGAGTGGCCCCTGACCTGCTGCTTCCCATAATCTCCAGGCTGATATGGACCTTGCTGTGAAACGGATGTGGCTGACATTTAGCAGGAATGCCAGTTCTCATCAGAACAGCGCCTGGGGAGATGCAGGCTGCGCTCAGCCGTGCGGCTGACGAGACCTGCTGCTTTGCAGGCTCGGTCAGCACCTCACATCATCAAAGAAACGCTCTTGGCTAGCACTGGGTGATGTTTCCCAGAAATGGCATGGGCAGGAAAGATGTTTTGCGTGGCATAAACTGGCCTCAGTGCACTTTTCAGTGTTCTGCTGGGTAGAAGGAACCAGGTGGGATGAGTTTGGGGCCAAGGTGGGTTTAGCCATGCCACAAAGTCCAAGAGTGGTGAATGGACGGTGTAGGATCAGTCTCCCCTCCTGCCAGCCTCACTTGCAGAGATCTCTCTGGATAAAAGCTATGCTCTGTTTCTTATGATGCAGCAGAATCAGCAATATCCCAGCTGTGGGAGGCATCCTTCCAGGATCCCCTGTGTGCAAAGATGTCAAGGCAATTCACAGTCCCAAGCCTATTTGGGACTACCACCTTTAGTGTATTAATATTACATGTGGGCAAAGTGAGTCGTTTTTCATCTCTCCCTCGACTGCAGGCACTCGCTGGCAGATCTGAGAAGAGGAGCTGTGCTTCCCCCCCCTCCAGCTGCATCTGGCTGCATTCGAAATTTCAAACGAGCACTGGAGCTCTCTCAGCTGGATCATGCATTTTTTTTGTGTGTGTTTGTTTCAGCCACTTCTTCATAAAGAGAACTCATCTTTTTACCGACAGTGAAGTCCAGGATTTGCTAAGAACAAAGCGTTGGGTTTGCCCCAAATACAAACTGTTATTTACTGAAGGGCTGTGAATCACAGGGAACCCCACGAGGGTTCGATCCCCAACTCCAAATGCTCCGTCCCAGGCTGTTTTGGGCTGACTCACGGCAGCCCTTTGGCACAAGCAGGGGGAGTGCCCAGCTCTCCGGGGAGCAGCTGGCAGTGCTGTGCCAGTGCCAAGCAGACACAGACACATCCCTCCAGCGCAGGGCACACCCGCCGGGGCCGCTCTGGTCCTTGCAGCCCCCTGGGCGGAGCATCCCCCGTGGGTCCCGGGGCGTGAGGGCTAGGGCCGTGGCGAGGCCGGGTGCCTCGGCTACCCCACCTGAGCGGCTTGCAGCCTCCCGGCAGGGCTGGCAGGAGCAGCACCGCCCGCCCGCTGCGCGCCCGCGCCGCCGGCACCGCTCCCCGCCCGCCCGGCCGCGCATCCCCCCGGCCTCCCGCCAGCTGCGGGATCCAGCTGCGGCATCCAGCTGCGGGATCCAGCTGCGGGCTCGGCTCCGGCAGCGGCCCCGGCTGCTGCGGAGCAACAGCGGCCTCCAGTGCCGAAAGCTCCTCCCGCTCTCCATCCGCGCTCCGCGTCCTGCCCGCGCCGCGCGGAACCGCGGAACCACCGAACGGGCGGGTTGGCAGCGACCTTTAAAGGGCATCTGCTCCAACCCCTCTGCCGTGGGCAGGGACGTCTTCAACTAGACCAGGTTGCTCAGAGCTCCCTCCAGCCTGAACTTGAATGTTTCCGGGGATGGGGTATCCACAGCTTCTCTGGGCAACTAATTCCGGTGTCTCACCACCGTGACTGTAAAAAACTCCTTCCTAATATTTAACCTAACCCTGCCCTCTGTCAATTTGAAGCCATCCCCCCTTGTCCTGTCACTCCAAGCCCCTGTAAAATGTCTCTCTTGGAGCCCCTTTAGGCACTGGAAGGGGCTCTAAGGTCTCCCAGGAGCTTTCCCTTCTCTAGGGTGAACATTCCCAGCTCTCATCCTGTCTCCATAGCAGAGATGATCCAGCCCTTGGAGTGTCCTCATGGCTTCCTCTGGACTTGCTCCAACAGGTCCAAGTTTTTTGTATGTCAGGGACCCCAGAGCTGGGTGCAGCACTGCAGGAGGGCCTCATCAGAGCAGAGGGGCCAAATCCCCTCCCTCGCCCTGCTGCCCACGCTGCTTTGGATGCAGCCCAGGACACGGCTGGTTTCTGGGCTGTGAGTGCACATTGCTGGCTCGTGTCCAGCCTCTCATCCACCGGCACCTTCAAGTCCTTCTGGGAAAGGCATCTCCCATCCTGCCAGCCCACAGCCCTCAGGCCAGGTTGTCAGTGCCAGTAGCAAAGCTCACCAAGGGCAGTAGAGGGAAAAGAAAGAACTTTGCCTGGAAAAATGGAATCTTTTTCATTTTCTGAGGCACTGGGTAGCTGTGACCTGCAGGACAAACGTGAGGCTGGTGACTCTTGGTGCACAGGGACCATGTGATGGGGAACTGGCACATGGACAAGGCTGGAGACAGGTCAGCATGGAGATGACTTGTTGGGCTCTTTCTCCTGGCAAAGGCTCTGGAGCAAGGCCTTTAGTGTCCTGTATTTAACCAATGCAATTGCAAGGCACGAGAATGATAAAAACCTCCTATTGCTTGAATACTGGAAGTTTAGGAAAGGAAAACAAAATTCTTGGTGCCAAAAAAGAGCTTCCTTGTTGTGCCAGAGCCTGGCTCTCTCCTTGGGCACGTCCCAGCCTTGTCCCTGGGGCTCTGTCAGTAATTTGCTCACAGCTCTTCATGGGCATCACCAGCACAAACCATATTTTTCAGGAAGGTGCTTTGAGTGTCAGGGAAAGGGGGATTGCTGTGTGGGTAAGAAATCCCAGCACAAGATGTGGTGATGCTTCCATTTTATTGGGGGTTTGAGCGGGTGAGGGGACAGCTTTGTGCTCCCATCTCTGGAACGGTTGTGCCTCAGTTCAGAGAGGAGCTGGCGCGGGGAGTTTGGCACTTTCCTCTGTTCTTGATGCGCACGTGGTCGCTTCTTTGCCTGGAAGAGAGGTTAAAAATGCTGGGGGGCTGCCTTCGGGTCCCTGAGACACAGCAGAGCCTGGGTCAGAGGACAAAGGCAGACATAAAAAAGGAAAATACTGCTTAAATCATCATCTAAGTGTTATTCACAGCAAGCAAGGCCACATATTCTTGACAGGGAGTTCAGGGTTACCATGGACATGTGTTAATTAATTCCACTAAGCTCAAGAGTGCTTTCTGAAACCTCCTGGCAGGATAATTCACCTCCGTGCTGCAGGACAGCACTGCGACTCCTCTAATGCCTGTCTGACTGCAGACAATAGAGGTTATGAATTTGTTTTGTAGGTTTTTAGAGACAAAAGCCTGCCACTGTGTCTCACTCGGGTTTGGCCTGCTCCCAGGCCTCCCCTTCTGATTGCTTCTGCAGCAAAAGTGAGAGAAATATTAAAAAGGTACCTTTAAAAAACTATTTTCTTTTTTTTTGCCCAATAGTGGACCCGATTACTCTGAATTGTTCCATTTTCACACAGAATCAGGATGTTCTCCTCTTTGGAAAGACAGATCTATTTCTCAGGTGCGTAGAGAAATGCTGGTAAAGTGATTTGCAGTTTGCAAAAAGCATTTCACATGCTGGTCACAGTGAAGTGACCAAAGGTGACAAGCGAGACGCTGCTGCCGCAGGGACCCGCCAGATGCTCTCCGTCGTTATTCCCAGACTCCTTGCAGGCTTCCAGCTCTTGTCAGGCCAGTTGCACACACAAAACTGCAAATGACACTTCATCCTGCCTCTCGGCTGGCTTTTCCCCACGGACCAAAGCTTTGTAGATGAGGACGCCCCGTTTATCTCTGCCCCAAGACATTCGGCACCAGGCAGCTTCAGAGTCCTGGTGCCCGGCCCAGATGGCCCTGGCCAGGAGAGGAAATGGCTGTTCCTAACCTCGGAATTCCTTCACTGGGGAACAGAATGGGGGAGCTGCAAGGCTCGGGGCTCTGACCCACAGGAGCAGCACATTTCCAGTTGCAGCTGCTCGGAGCTTGCACAAACGGGAGTTCTAAGAGCTCCGGGAATGCAGCGCCTGTCAACACAAGGTGGATGCAGCACCATCTTCTCATCCATCCCATGTGTCCTCTGACTCCTGGCTGGCTCTGAATACACCACCAGCTCAGCCTTTCTCTGTTTTGTACTCAAATTACCCACTGGATTTTCCCACCCCCTCCGAAGCTGCTCTCTGCACTGGGGAGATGAAGCACCCTGGATGCTCCTTCTCACAGCTGACTGTGGAGCCTTCCTCGCTCACTTTACCCCGCTCTTGGTCTGTGGCCAAAGCCCTAATGATGTTGTGTCTGATGAACCTCCCACCCCCATCTGTTGCACAATACAGGGACAGCTGGTGCAGGGCTGCTGGCTTCCAGCAGGGTCATTACCACCCTGCCAGGCCGTGCTGGGTCATTAACTGTGGTGCCTTTGCTGAGGAGATCCCACTCAGCCTCTCTCTGCCTGACTGCATCACACTTAGCCTTGAAAGGTAAACCAGCATTTGAGCAGGCCAGCAGCAGAATATGTGGCAGCAGCCTGGGTTAATGAAGCAAAAAGGGGACAACCCAACAGACAATATTTATCCAGGCTTTTTTTTTCTGGTGATCTGGATTCTGTTCCTTGTTCCTGCAGAGTTAGCAGGGAGGCGATGCTCCTGAAAGCAGAATTTGGCTCCACAAGCCCACTCATCCAGAGACAGAAAAGCTGGACTTTGAACTTCACAAATGTCTCTGCTGATGGCAGATGGGCCTGTGAGCCTGATCACCAAAAATCCCTGCCTACACCAGGTGAAGTCAAGGGTGAAGCTCCCTTAGCCCTGCAGACTGGGGCATCTGGCTCCAGATAAGACTCAATCTTCCCAACAGAGATTTTTGAACCACTTAATAGCGTTGAGTTAGAAGTAATTCCTTCACTTGTCTGACACAGAGTGCTTCCAATGTATAAATATACTTTAAATTACCTAGGGCCCGAGCCAGATGAAATGCATCGAGTCTTGCCAGAGACACCCTTAGCATTTGGACCTGGCCTTCTGCTAGAACAGAGCAATCTGGCACCAGCACAGATTAAATATAAAGCTCATTCTTAAAAATACCCAGAGCAAATTGTATCCTTTCATATGCAGAGAAGACAGAAAGCAGAGCTCAGCTATAAATTCCTGGGGTGAAAAAACACAGTTTTTTCCTCAGCCACCACACATCTGAGGTCATCTGGAAAAACATCCTTCAGCCCGTGTGCTAGATCTGGGCAGACTTCGAGGACTTTGCCATTTGTCTGAGATCCTGGACGCCCGCCAGCTCTCGCTGCTGCTTGGCAGCTGCAGGTATGGGGAGTTTTTGCTTGTGGGCAGCCTGTGTGCTGCGAGCCACACACAACGGGCCCATTCCTCAGCTGGAGGCCACATGCTCAGAGCAGCGGGCGCAGCATCTGTGCGGGAGGCCAGATCCGTGCCAGATGTGCTGGGCTCACTGCCCACGCTCCACCCAGCTGCATGCAAACAGCTTTCTTTCTAGGAAATCCCAGATATGTGTAGTGGCCCTCGTCTGTGTGGCATTTAGGCTTGCAGCGGGTCCAGGTACTCACAGGTTGCGAAGGCACAACAGGCACTCGTTGTCGTACAGGACGTCATCCGTGCCACAGATGGGGTCAAATTCCCTTGTACACCCTCTTCTCACGTTGAAATTCTCACAAGATGCCTGGAGACACAAAAGGGTGACTTTGAAAATGTTAAACCTGTTCTCAATTTACCAGAGGAGCTTTGCTTTCACAGAGAGGTGCACATTTTGTCTGTCTTGGTAACCCATCCTCAGAGCTCTGCTGTGAGCTCTCAGAAACACTGGGACCATCTGCCACCATGTCCCTTGGCCAGCTGAACTCCACCTGGCACTGCTGCACACCATTAGGAGTAACAGTACAGAGTAAATAGTGCTCTGTGGGCACTGCCTGAGCACGTTCTTCCCAGTTTTTGTTTTTATGCCACAGCAATACCTGTCCTCACACTCGCAAGCCAGAGGCTAAGGGGATTTCTGACCTTCTTGGCAGGTAACAGCAATATTTAGCTTTTTAGGAGCTTCTCCTTCAGTGAATGCAGTGGGATAAATGCAGTGGAAACCCAGTATCATCACTGGGGTTTTGCTGTGGCACAGCAGGAGGAAGGGGTTTCCCAGGCACTGGCATTTTTTGGCTGCCAACCCACTCCCCTGTGTTTTAGCAATGGTGGCTCCTCAGTGTATGGGTTAGTGCTGTCTCACTTGTGCTACATAAAACGGAAGACTTCACCTCTGTTCCTGGAGCTGCATTCATCTCGGCATTTCCTAGAGAAAGAGGAGAGAGAGAGAGAGAGAGAGAGAAGACACCTTAGCACCCATCACTCGGTCTGGTTTCAAGAGGGACAGAATAAAGACAGTTTAGGCTGAAGACTGTATGCCTTCACTCAAACACCTTCGTCCCAGAAAACAATTTCTTCTCTTGGATCTCCCACATTTCCCAGCTGGATCCCTCCCTGTTGTGTCACCCTCTTTCCCCTGGCAGAAACACTGTAATGGTGCAAGGCCCTGCCAAGGCAAAATGCACTTCTAGAGATGTCACCTGCCAGCTCTCAGGGAGCAAAGGTGGCTTTTGTCATGTCTTACCACACATTCATGAGTAACTGAGAAACTCCTGCTGACACTGGGCAGGTGCTGGAGTAAATGCAGGGTGATTTTTCTACTGTTACTCAGTTTGTACCACAAGCTAGCAGAGCAAGAGACAAGTTGCTGAAGGTTTCTACATCAAAGGTCTCACATCAAAGCTGGCGGGATCAAGCCATGACTTTGGTGGGCTTCCCCATGCAGAAGCTGGCCCTGAGCTGGCAGCTGGGATCACATGGGTGGAACACGCGGTGGGTGTGTTTTGAAAAACAACCTGAACTTTTTTTGGCAAAAGGCGGAAATGAGAAGAAGATCCTAGGTTGCTTATAAATCCAGAAGCCATCTACATGGAGGATTTATACTACATCTCTGTTTAGAACCAGCATGGCCCAGTAGCAGTGAAATGTTTTGGTGCTGAGGAGCTGGTAGCCACACCGTTTAATATTACAAGGATTTTACTTTGCACTAGCGCTGGTCCAGACCCAAGAGCTGCAGCTCACTACGTGCTCAGTTCACCTGAAATGAGCCCAGATTTTGTGCTCAGACAGCCCTGCAATGGCAGCCTCTGTGCAGTAAACAGGATGACAGAGGACCTGTTTCAGAAGCACCCTCCTGTTTGGAATGAGCCCACTAAAGCAGGACCTGAGGAGCAGCAACAGCTCATGTTCTCATCCCTCTGCACCATATGGGATTTTGAAAACACAGTTGGCTTAAACATTGGCTTTGGTAGTGAGAGCTGCATTTTCCCTTGCATAGATTCATTTCCTGTCTTCTTGGATTTGCTTTTTTAAAACCAGAATAGCACCTATTCGCTCTGAAAGGATCACACTGTCCTAGAAATCACCAGTTACAGGACAAATCCTACCCCTGAAGAAAGAGTGTCAGCCCAGCAGGTCTGTCCATTTTTGGGAGCAGGTACACCCTTTCAAAGCCTTTGTTTTAGGTTTGCTCACAGGCAAGTACAGGTTTAATGCACATTGGCCATTGCAGCATTCCCTGCCCAGGCCCACAGCAAGGTCCCAGCTCCAGCTGGTCTCTTCCCACACTCACCTTCCCATGTGGCAGATCCGGGAGCTTTAGCAAGGAGAGGAAATGTTGCACTAAACAAAATGTTGGACTCACCTTGGTAGAAGCAGAGTGCCAGGGAGAAGAGCAGGAAGACACCAGTTACCTTCATGGTCAAGGTGACGTTTTACTGAGCACAGCAGAGAGGAACCAGGACACTCCTCAGTGTCTCAGAGATCCTGTCTCTGGCACTCTGCTGGGACATTTATACCTTTCCCCATTCTTGGCACCGCACCACACAGCCAGCTCCACCCTGCAGTCCTGTGGTGACAACATTCAAAGTACGGGGACAACACCAGGTGGCAACTGGCTCATTGGTGGGCGCAAGGCTGAAAGCCTCTCCCAAGCCAATGGAGGTAACAATCCTTATCTCCAGCGAGGACTGGGGCCCTGTCCCAGGTGTGGGGGACAGCTCTGGGTCTGCACTCCAAGCAGTGATAAAGCAACTTTGTACAAGGAAGCAGGACTGGAGAAATGGGCAGGACAGCAAGGGAAATACAGGCGGCAGCAGGGTGGCTTTGATTAACGACCCCGCTGCTGCCTCTGGCCGGGTGCAGCTGTCTGGTGAAGCCACCTCTGGGGTGAAGGTGGCTTTGATCCACACACACCTTTCCAGATGCGATCCACAGAGCAGAGCTGGGGTGTTGCAGCTCCCCTTCCCTCCCCGGGCAGGCAGGAAGGAGAGCAAGGATTGCTCCTGGAGAGCAGAGCTTGGCTGTGCCTTGGGCTCGCTCGTGGCTGCGTATTCAGTGCTGCTATTTTGACTGCACATCTCTGATTGCAGACAGCAGCCGAAATGAGCCGCTGGGTCGGACGCTGCTCCCTTCCCTTCTCCCTGCCTGCAGTTGGGAGTAAACCCTGGGGATTTCCTGCAGTTACACCACCAATGGTGCATTGCAGAGAGTGGATCAGTCCCTTGGGGATTAGAAGGATTAATTAATGTTTCTAAAGCACTTTGATATCTCAGCCATAAATCACTGGAGAAGTGCAAAGCAAATTATTACTAATGGGGGCTTATGACTCAAAGACAGATTTTTTAATTAGCTGAACAGGAAAAAGTCAATGCCAAGAGCAATTCAAGGAGCTGTTTGTGAGGGAGAAATCTCAGCTCCATTGGCAGCTGCTCCATTGTCCAAGGGATACCCCGTTCCCGACGTGGCTCTGGAGGGTGCTTTCCCCTGCCATAAACAGCTCTTGTGATTTTGCTTCAGTGGTCATAAGGAGATTCCTCCCTCTTGACCGGGTTTGCCTCTACTCTTCCTGGGCTGACCTGCAACATGAGGCAGCAAGAACTGCTCCTAGTGGCATCTGTTATTTTATTAACACAGAGAGTAAAGCTGGCTTTGGGTATGACCTGCTCAGCAGCTCTCAGGAGATGGGCTGGGTGTCAGTGGACCTTTGAGCACAGACAACAATCCTTTAGCGTGCCTGGGACAATGGTTCAGGCGGGGTTATCACCCTCGGAGGAGCAAGGGAAGGAGGGATGATAATTTTTTATAGCTGAAAGAGGTTCCTCTCAGTCCAACACTGTTCCCTGCTACTTGTGAGGTTCACGGTGTGAGTAGAACCTGTAAGTGCCAATAGGTGTTTTGGGCTCACTTCCCAAAGCTGGAAGGGGACTCAGCAAAGGCATTGGTGGTCACACACCAGGGCAGCTGGGGAGAAGATTTTCCTCTTCAGTCTAACACATGTAAATAGAGCAGTGCTGAAAAGAGTTTCTCTGATTACCCATGTTTGGGATGTGCCCACTCCTGGTAAAACATATTTTCCAGTTTAGAGATCCTTGCTGTAGCCAGGAAATGTGATAGTTTGGATTGTCCAGGAACAGAAATGTTTTTCCTCAGATTCCTTGGCATCCAGGTGCATTTCCAAACTTGAGTTTGATGGGTAAATCCTCAGTGTTTGTGCTCTGCAGGTGGCAACTGTGTTGGCTCTTGGGACATTTCGAGTGTGTGTAACACCATGGTTTTCTCCTTCCTCCAGAAGTCAGAGGCATCAAAGAACAGGCAGGCTGCTGACCTTCCCCTGCCTCCTGGACACTTCTCTCTTCATCCTCTTACTGCTTAGGCTCCTGATAGCTTTGCACTGGCTGATTTTTGTGTTCCCAACTGCTCCCAGAGCTGGATGAGATTAAGTACTTTGCTACTGAAGAAGGTTGAAGAAACTCCAGATTATGCAGTGCAATGGACTGAACTTAATTATTCCACAACGAATTGAGCCAAACCAACAGACTCAAGGGCAGTTGCCTCTGCCAAAAGAAGATTCCAGCACAGGCTGCAGCTGAACAGCAGGCACACTCGGGTTTTAATGCAGTTTCTCTGTTAGCAAATGCTCTTCCTTTCCAAGCGTCTCCACTGACAGCTGCGTCTTTATGAGATGCCTTCAAAAACAGGGGATTTCAGGGCTCCTCTCTCCTGATTGACAACAATTCAATATCCTTCAGGAAAATCAAACAGAAATGCTTGGGGCTCATTTGACTGGGGAGGAATGAAAAAGAGCTGCGAACTGCTACCGCGCTGGGTGCTCCCGGTACCGTCCTCGGCAGTGTGGGCTTTCTCAGGATGTGTCACCTTGTCAGAGCAGCGTGTTCCTCCAAACACATCAGCTGGAGGAGTGGAGAGAAATGAGTCAGGCGGCTCTGCCAGCCGTGCTGTGTGACTTGCTGAGCCTGTCGTGGAGAAATGGAGGGGACAGGCGGGTCCCAAAGCAGGTGCTGGTATGGGATGGCGTGCCCTTGGTCACCTTGTTGGGTGGTGGCCACCACACGTGGTGTAGGACACAAGGTCTCTGCAGCTGCTGGTGGTGTCTTCTCCTGGCTGCGGGAAGCAGTTGGAGAGAGAGTTGATGCTACACGAAGAATGTGGGGAAGGGGCAGTGGGTAAGGGGGCAAGTTGAACTGCCAGGTCTGCCTCCATGTAGACCAGCAGGAAGAGGTGATTCTCCTTCTGCAGGATGAATTTCTGCATCATCTTTTGGCCAAACCTGAGTGCTTTCAAGTTACATTCTTTTCAGTAGTAAAGTGTTACAAAGGAATAAAAAATTCCATTGCAGGGGAATTAAAAATCTGGGAAACTACCACTTTCCCTGTGATGGTCCCTTCATGACAGGCTGGAGGATCACTTGCTGTAAACAGGGCTGGATATTGTTTTTTTGTCAAGACTTGATGTCCAAAAAGAAAAGCACCAGTGCCCCCAGGAAAATGCAACAGAGTCACCAGTCAAAAGCATTCAAAGATCACAAACCAGACCCAGATGATCATGAGTCACAACTTAGAAGCCACAAATGCTTCTTAAGCCTCTTCCAAATAATGGCGCTTCCCAACAAGCTCATTTGGGGTGGTTCACATTTTCCAGCCTTCTCCTGAACCAGAGAGAAAAGGGGCTAGAGCAGGAGCAGAGCTCCTCGTGCAGTCCCAACCCCTTTCACCAAGGAATGACTGTGTGGCCAAGACCTGCACCATGACCCTGTGCTGGTGGCATCCCTGAGCCTTGGTCCCTCGGTGGAGGCTGTGGGGACCTTCCTTGGGATTCATGAAGGGCAGGCACCAGAGGCTCCTCAGTGCTCAGGATCTCAGCAAGGCAGGTGGGAACTTTGCTCCTGCCCTGCAATGGGTGGGATGAGTGAAATTTTGAGAAAGGCTGATGCAAATGTGAAACCTAGAGGTGTCACAAAAAACAGTTCCCAAGAGCTCAAAGCTCCCTTGGGTCCAAAATGCTGCTTGTGTTGGATTTAAAAGCTAAAATTGCCTAAAGCTCTGTTACCTGCCAGGCCTGGATCTTGTAGGTGTAGCCAAGACCTTGCCCATGGTATCCAAAGGTGGTTTTGAAAGGTACATGAGACAGATCGAGCCCTTTTGCATCAGCAAGGTGAGAGTGGTGTGCAGTGATCAGCTGCTCCTCTGTCCAGGGAATACTGCTCAAACGCTGATTTTTCCTGCAGAAAAAAACCCCCAAAACCATGATTTGGTTGGTAGTGATTTTTGTCTTGGATTCTTTCCCATTAACGCTGAGAAAGCTATTCTGTTGCCCTGGGTGCATGGAAGATATTGAACATTCTGACAGTTTAGGAGAAGGGATCCTGTGAGTAGCTGCTGAGAAAGCATCACATATTTTCTCCAGCTGCAAGAGAATCTCTGGAGCCCAGGACAGCATATCAATTTGTTTTCTCTTCTGTTCTGGAAATCTTGGACTTGGGACCTCTGGTTTCTGGGGAGGGGGCTGGGCATAGCTACAGGATAACATTAACAAATCATCATTTCTGCTTCTACCAAAGCTTCTGTTTGCTATCCTTCAGCAAGGGCAGCGTGTCCACGAGAGAGACCTTTGGAAATCTGCAGGCATCGGCAGCTTTGCCTGAGAATGGGTACTGCTGACAGCAGTGTCTGAAGACAAAGACATCACATAAATCATAGCTTGTTGGGTTCTTCAGAAGAGACCGTGCCTGGATGCCAATCAAATGCTTCCTAAGGAGGGTGAACGTGCTGGGGACAGGCTGTGTGTTTGTCAGGATCACTGGCTGACATTGGCTGGGGTGGAATTCCCAGCCTGGTGTGGAAGTTCCCAGCCCAGCTCCTGGCCTGTTTGCCTCTGCTCTCCCTCCACTGCAGTGACACCAAACCCCACGGGCTCAGTCCATGGAAACCTTTCCCACCCATGGCTTACTGGTGGCACTGGTGGCTTGCTGGAGACACCTCTGGACTGTGGTCAGCTCTGGTGCCCTTGGGGCTCTTCCCCTTGCAGGTGGGACCCTGGGTCAGTTCAGGGGGTGCCAGCTGCTGGCAAGGCTTTTCTCCCCTCTCTCCCCTGATGCCTTGTGCCCCCCTCCTTGGCTCTCTTGCAGGATCTCCATGGGATGTAGAGGCGGTGAGAGCACATGGGGTGGATCCTCCAGGAGCTGAAGCACGGAGCTCTGCTTTTCTTGCTTTCCCTGGCATTACCGAAGAAAAAAAGATCATTTTTCCCACTCCTACAGAAAATGCCAAAAGCGAAGTATTCCTTCATAAAATTGCTTCTTTATTAAATCCTATCTGCCTCCCGCCTCCACATCCGACTGCCCCTGCGGCTCCTGGAGAGATCCAGGGCAGAGTGATTAAGCACTGCGGCTGATAATTGGGCAAACATAGATTTCAATCTCCTCCAGCAAATCACTCCCCCTTTCTCCAACTCGAAGCAGCACCCTGTGCCCACTCCCTCTTTCACGGAGCTTAACAAGACGGGAAGCATATGGTCCCCATCCTTTCGGGGTCACAGACTCAGGGGGGATAATCCGGTCTAATCTGTCCTTCTGCTCGGCTCAGGCAGCTCTGTCCCTGCTCCCAAGGACCACATGTCCCCTGTCCAGGGCTGGATCTTGCTCTGAAGTGTGTGTGAGGTAACTTAAATGAGCCACTCTTGACAGGGATCCTGGATCTCTAGTGCCTGGTCCTGTTTGGATGAAAGATCCTGTCTGCCTGCAGTTATTGTCCATTGAGCAGGGAAACTGTGGCTGTCCCATCCATGGAAGTGTTCATGGCCAGGCTGGACAGGGTTTGGAGCAGCCTGGTCTAGTGGAAGGTGTCCCTGCCCATGGCAGGGGGGTGGACTGGATGATCTTTAGGGCCCCTTCCAACCCAAACCATTCTGTGATTCTCTGACTGTTGCCCTTTCCCTCAGGTGAGTTTCAAGTGATGGTATCTGAGAACTGGCTCTTTAGAAAGTTGGCTGAAGTCCAGGTGAGCTCTGGCTGCATTGTCCTGGCTGCTGAGCTGGTGTGAGGAGGTGAAGAATTGGCAGGGCATGGCGAGAAGACAGAGCCAGAGCCCTCCTGGACCTAAACATCAAAAGAATGGCAGATGGCAGAGACAAGCTGCAGGAAGGGTTATCCCAATGGGATAGCAGGAAAAAAACATTCACCATGAGGGTGGACAAACACTGCTGCTGAACCAAAAAAAAATGTGGAGTCTTTATCCTTGCAGAGGTTCATAACACAGCTGAAAGAACTGATATTTTCCACAGAAACTGTCAGAAACCAGCAGAGAAGGAACAGCCCCTCCGTGGTCCTTGGCTAACCCGATGTCTCCAGGACTAGGAGATTTTTTTAGTGGAGGTCTGAAATACAGGATATTTTCACATTTTTCCCTAATTTCTTGAAAACAATTTGTCAAAGTTTTTGTCAAGCTTTTGTAATACTTTCCATCACTTTGCAAGCCAGTTGATCAACAAAACCAAATATACTGCAAATGACTTTCATCACAGCCCCAGAAATATTTGGCATTTCTAGCTACTCCTGTGAGTTCCACTGGCAGCACTAATGGCTATTGATACATGATTTGCTCCCAGAACTGGCCCAGAAATAGGAAAAAACAGTATTATACTTGTGATTTCAATGAAATATACGGCTAGAGGATGCTGAAACTCTTTGGTCCATCTCACTGTGTGATTTTGGACAAACAGAGGAGATGAGGTTTTTCCAGTAGAGAGCTCTCAGCCTGCTTAGCTCCATAGGAAAAAAATTCCTATTAAAAACAATTAGAAAGGTGAGGATAGGAAGAGAAAATGAATGCAAATTATGAAATAAGGCTTTAATTTCTGATAACATTTCTTCTTCTTGTGATCTATAGAGAGATTTTAAAATGAGCAGTGGGCTTTTTCACAGACTGATAGAAAAGAGATTTTGGGAGGAAAGAGAAAACAAGTAGCAGACATGAGCTAGAGCTGGGGATAACATTGCTGGACTCTGATTCTCAACATAAAGCTCAGCAGAGATGGGAAACACTGAGCCTGTTTCCAGAGATGGTTTTTCCTCAGAGCTGTGCTACCGCAGGGCGCTGTGAGATCCACCTTATTTCAGAAGTCCATTCATAAATGTGCACTTCATTCTTGGCCAGCTCTTTCCCTAAAAGCATCTCGTGCTACTGCTGGTTGCTTTAGCCACAACAAACCTGTGCCTGTTAATCTCTGGTATCCGCTCCCCGGTTGGGAAAATCGATACTCCCTGACCCCATCTGTGCGTCAGCATGTGGCACACCTGTCCGAGTACAATCTCCCCAAAGCTGATAAATGATGGCCAAACACTGCTGATAAACTTTAGCTAACAGCTATTGACCCCTGGGTCCGGCTGAGATTAGATACAGCCCAATTAACACTTGCTCCTTCTCCTAATGACTCCTCAGGCTCAGAGGCAGAGGCTGAAATTTTCCTGTGGCTAAAACAGGGGTTCTGGGATGTTCGGATGGCTGATGGCTGAGGTTTATTGTCCCCACAAAACTGCTGTGTTTTGAGTGCCAAGAGCTGCTCCCAGGACACAGATACAGGATGTTGGGGGGAGGATGCTGGTATAAGAGTACCAGCACCTGCAGCCCTGCCATGAAAAGCGACGCTGTGGGAATTGTTGGCAGTTCTCTGTGCTTTCAGCCTCGGTCAATGGCCTTGATTAAAGAAGGAGTTTGTCTTTGATTTAGGGAGCCTTTGAACATAGTGGCTAAACATTTCTTTTCCATCAAGGGTTCCCTTTGATTTCTGCATGTAGTCAGCTCCCTACATCCCTCGGTGAGTTTTGCACTTGAATTGCTTCCCTAATACATGTGACATTATTTTTGATGCCTTGTACGTTTCCAGCCCGGTTGTGAAAGCGAGGTGCTTTGCAGTGAAGGCACTGTCTTCAGCCCATCAGGGATATGAGGACCAGTCCTTTTGCTCTGGTAACAGAGATGAAAAAATCCAGTGCTGAACCTCCTTTTCCCCAAGCAGCTTTTAAATTGGGTTTTCTCCTTCTACATGAGGAAGTGGCTGCCAAAGCCCATGGCTGCTGCCTGCAGTATCCTTTTCCTTCTTATCCTTATTCATCCCTGCCAAGATCCTCTTTTCTTCATTCCTCCCCCTTTTCTGAGCTTCTGGAAGCCCCTGGCTCACAGTTTCAAGCCCCACTTACCAAGAAACTTGGTTTTCCAGTTAAAAAAACAGCCGAGGTTCTCATGTTATGCTGCGGCTTCTGTAGGAAATACTCAGGCATGTTGCATCTTGTGTTTTTCCCTCTGTGTATTTTGGAAGAAGGAATCCAGCCTGCTTCCAAGCTCAAGGCGGCCTCGCAGTGCCTGCACTTGGGGCATCTCTCTTCCAGTGCTGAGGGGTTTGCCAGGAGCAGATGGTGAGGGGTGTGCTGGAGGCAGCTGATGATGCTGCATCTGCCTGTTTAGCTGAGGCATTCCTGAGCTTTGTGCTTTGCTGTTCCTCTGCTCAGGATGAACCGCAGGGCTGCCGGTGGCCAGGTCCTGCTCTCCCTAAGGATCCTCCAGGATTACACGGAGGGGGATCAGACACTCCTGGCAAGGGGCTGGACAGCCCTGAGTGCAGCTCCCTGTGGAGCATGGGAGGGAGGGGGCACAAGTGCCCTTGTCCCCGAGCCCAAACAGCTCTCTGTGTGCTGTGTCAGCCTCTTGACCAGCTGGGGCCTCAGACCCAGAGACCTGTCCCTGGTCATCTCCATCAAGGTGCCGACATTGACCAGGCACAAATGCAGCTGACACAAGTCCCTTTTACTCCAGGAACTGCAGTTCCCCCTGCTCGGACTCATTTTTGCCTTTTGTGCCCTGCTGACATTCATGTCCTTCCACTGGATCTGGCATTTTGGTGATTAGGAGCAGCCTTTGTCCCTGGATCCAGGCTCTGCCATTCCCAGGATCCTATAAATTCAGCTTTCAGCCATACAGAGCCCTGGGATTTTCATGGACGTGGAACAAAGATGCATAAATGATAATTAAAACCTCTACAGAAACATTCAGTTATGGCCAGAAGCATAAGTCATAAATAATTATCACGATGGCCAGCTTTGCATTATGATGATGTATTATTATTACTAGAACTAATGTTATGAGACTGAGAAAATCAGCACTGGACTGGGGAAGTAAAACACTTGGAGGAGGTCTCTGGGTTCTTCCTGAGAACAGGGCAATGGACTAAATGACCCTGTGCTTTCAGGGATATTGCTTTTATGCTGTTGCATTATATCAATATTTAAATGGGGCGTTAAAACATTGATGACACGTAAGAGCTTTACTGCCTGTGCATTATTGGGATGTAGGTCTTGCTCTGTCTGGAGCTTCAGGATTGCCCACACACGTGGACCCAAGGAGCCTGTGGTGTTTTACCACATTAGCGCGCTTAACATCGCCTCTGTGCGTTCCCTGATGAAAAGCGTGGGAAGCACTTTCAAACAAAATTGTTGTCTGACATCCCTCAGGTTTCCAAAGGTGGGTGTGGGGCTGGCCTCCCCTGCCTCCCAGTCAGAGTCCTGGAGGGAGCCAGGAACCCCCTGCTCGCCTTCACACCCGGGCTCAGCCTCACCGGCACCAGGGTCTCCCGCAGAGCCCTTCCCACAGCCCCAGCACCATGGGCGAGGGTAACCCTGTGCCAGGTCACAACACCTCCCTGTTACCACCCCAGTTCCCAGGAGCTGGGACTGCACGAGGAACTCTGCTCCTGCTTTAGCCTGTTCTCTCTCTTGGGTTCAGAAGGCGGCTGGAAAATGCGAGCCACTCCGAACGAGCCTGTTGGTAAATGACATTATTTTGGAGAGGCTTAAGAACCATTTGCAGTTTCTAAGCTGTGATTCATGATCATCTGGGTCTGGTTTGTGATCTTTGAATGCTTTTGACTGGTGACTCTGTTGCAATTTCCCGGGGGCACTGGTGGAGCTTGTTGCTTCTTGCCACTCTCCAGACTTCAAAACACTCAAGGCTCTGACAAAAGTAAATCCTCGCTCTCTTCTGAGGGCTCAGGCAGCTTTTTGCCACGCAGATCCCACCCTGGCTGGAGAGGAATTGCAGGCACCAACCTCAGTGTGTCCCAGGATCCCTTCCTATCCCATTTTCCATTTTGCTTGGTGGCTGCTGCACGCAGCATCCTCCTCTTGGGAAGAGCCCCCAGCCCCTCCACGGACAGGAGCCCCTGGTGAACCCATCCCATTTGTCCAGTACTTCACTCACAGGTGGCACAGCAGGGAGAGGGCACTGATGGGCCCAGCACTGGAACTGGGAAGCTCCAGCTCCCACTGAGCCATGTAAAGCCCCTTGCCTGGTTCTGTAGGAAATATTCAGCCAGAGATCCCTGCTTCCTGCTTGGGGATTATGTATGGACTGGTGAATTCAGCAAGTCATGGGACCAGTGGCTGAAAGGAGCCTCTGGCAGAGTGGGGAAGGCTTGTCACTTGAGGGACATCTGCTTAGGATGTGGGTCACGTTTCCACTTCTTAGAGAAGAAATTTGAATAAAAGATTTGGTGCTCCCCCCACCTCCGGAAGGAGAACAGCTGCTAAAGGCTGTTAATGTTAAAAGCCCTCAATTAGTAAGAACACTAAAGATCTACACAGGAAGACAGAAAGCTGCTCTGTAGCTAAAATAACTTCAGTGAGGTGCTGTGATAACAGAGTGAGACCGGAGGATAAATTGCCAGAGTGACAGTGCCTTCCTGCCTTCAAGCATGGTCCCTGCTGTGGGAAGGGTCAGGGCTCTGCCAGGGAGTGGGAATATCCCAGTGTGCCCCTAACTGGGACTGATCCTCTTGGCAGAACCTCCTTGCACAGCAGGGTCAGGCTGTCAGGAGCAAATCCTACAGAGAAGGCAAACTGAAGGGAACTTCAGCATCACATCCAAGTGCTCTACTCTTTCCCACACATGCTGTGAAACTGGGTTGGTTTTTTTTATACAGGCATGGAAAAAGAGAGTGACTTCGGGGTGGCTTGTTCAGACCCTATAACTGGTGTTCAGGGGAAGCTGAGCTCTTCTAGGTGCAAAGAGTGTGGTTGAGCAGGAGCAGGCTGGAAGGGAATTGGCTCCATCTGGGCTGAATTCTGGTCAGAGGAGGTGGGGAGGAGGGGAGGACTTTCAGGAAGACAACCAATTTTTCTCCTTGTAAATAAAAAGCTTCTGGCATCACCTGCTGCTTATCTTGTTGCAGTGACATGTAGTTTCTTTCCAGGACTAAAGAGCACAACCCTGACTCCAATAGGAGCTTAATTGCTATTAATCCTGTTAATTAAATTTGGTTCTCCTGTGCCACTTTAGCACTCTGACTGAAGGAGGGAAATTGAAAACGAGGAGACTGGGAAATGAGCTCAGCTGACCTAAGGCATGTGACTCCTCCTGATATCATAAATATGTGCCCCCTCCACACTTAGGGGGCATTTGGATGGTTTGGACAGACAGCAGTGGGATTGCTCTGGGAAGTACCAGGATGAAATGGATCCTGATGTAATTGGTTGTGAGGGGTCTGCAGGCTGAATGTGAGTTCTTAAAATTAAGTTGATTTTCAGGTAATAATGAGACTTGGGGTAGTAGGGGACTAAGTATAGTCTCAGGGGTTGCCCTGCTTTTTGTAGGGCTTTATTTGAAATTTGGTGTGTGATCTATGATAGTTTATTTGGTTTCAAAACTGTGTGTTTGGGGGGGGAGGGGTGTCAATAAAGTTGATTTTTTTTTTATTTTCTAGATGGTTCCTGTTCAGGGTGGACCTTTCTCAGATGGCTCAGGGGCACAAGTTTTCATGCCAGAGCTGCATCTGTTCCTGGGCAGGCAGGAGTTTGTTGTGTGCCAGGTTTTTGGGCAGCCCTGCTGTGCTGGTACTTGTAGGGGTTCCTGTGCTCGCCAACAACTCCCCCAGCAGGAGAGCCAGAGTGGGCTCCTGAGGAGCAGGTCACTTCGTTCTTGTTTGGGTTTGTTGTATTCCCCTTAAGGAAAGATTTTTGAGAAGGGACTTTTTGGGCAGCGAGTTTCATTCCCTCCTATTTTTGTGGATTTTCTCTCTAACTTGAACTTTGTTTTGTAAACTGGTTTAAGTATCTGCCCTAGTGAATCCCCGGGACTTTCACTTCTCTTTCCATGACAGAGGTTAATGTACTGTGGGTCAAGATCTTGGTGGCTAGTTAGTGGAAAAGCAAATTTGGGCTTGAAAAGGGCTTGGCAAGAAGATTTCCTGGGGAGGGGGATTCCACCTTCCAATGACTTTTAACAAAAAGAAGAGCCAATTAAAGGCTTATAAGTTTGAGAACCTGATAATGAAACTACCCATCTGTTAAGAACCTTCTTGTGGTAAATGTTAAGGGTCTGCTGAGTCCCTGAGGGCCCAAAGTCCTGCTGAGTTTGGTGCTTTTGCTTCATATTTTGTTTCTGGTCTGAGCCAAGCTGAAAAGGTTGCCTGGAGGAGTTCATAGGAGTTTTGTGAGGTTGTTGCATCACTGTCGGGTCAAGGTAAACCCCAAAACTGTTATTTAAGGCATTTTGGGTTGTGGGTGTGTCATGCAATTGCAGTGTCCAAATGCACATCTAATCATGGTGTTTGAATAGGGTGGAGTGGTCTCCCTGCTCAGTTCCAGGGTGTTGATAAGCAGCTTGGGCTCTTCCCCATGCCCCCAAAAGGTGGTGAGAGGTTCAGAAGTGGAAGAGATTGTCAGTGCTCAAGAAAGATACACAAAACCAGGGTTTTCAGTTGAGGAGGAAAACAAAGCACACTCAGAAATTGTTTCTTGTCCTCTCCCAGTGCTGGTGTCTGCCTTTCCTTTCTTTCCTTGGTGAACAATATTGGCACGTGGTGTCCAATCCCGTGATATGCTGAAGATCATGGACCAACAGGGGGTCATCCAGCAGCTCCATGTCTGTCCCACCCAACCACGTGCAGAGGGGGAATGGCCTGATGAGTGGAAAAAAAATGTTATATGGAAAAGCGGCTGCTTTTTGGGGTCTGGCTTGCACGGGGGCTGTAACTGATGAGCTGGGAGTTGTCTTGGGGACCCCGGTGGGAGGAATGGGACGGGGACCAGGTGACAGCAGGTGGCACTGTCTGCTGTGAGCCAGCCCCGCGCTGTCCCTGCTCCTTGGGGTGCTCCTGTGGCAGCGGGACCTGGGGCAGCCACAGCTCTGCTTCCCCTCCCTGGGGCCCGTTTGCAGCCCGTGTTGGAGGTGCAGATGTGACAGCCCCTGCGGAGGTGGGCAAATCTCCCTTTCTAAGGTGCTGCTGCGGCTTGAGGTCTGTGCTTAGCAATGAATTCCAGGCGTCTTCTGAATACCTGTTTAAAACAGTACAGACAGTGATTCTTGATGCTAAGAAAAGCCTTCCCTCGGGATGGTACTTCTATTCCAGATCCAGCAAGGCTTCTACCCCCGCTGCCTCTAATAACTGCAGTTAGAGAATTGCATTTCATCTGCCTGAAATTCTCCTGCCACTTAAGCGAGACGCTGGACTGATTTCAGCTCTTTCCAGTATTGATCTGGCATTGCAGAGCTTTGTTTAAAGGTTGCCCCTCTCCATCCAAAAGGCTTTGGGATTCCTACACCTTCACAGGGTTTAGCGAGCAATTTGGAACCTCGGGGTGAGTGGTAATGAGTAATTGCCAGCAGCTAGTGCCGAGCCACAGCCATTGGAAATGATGAGAAAAACGAGCCAGTGCTTCCCTGCAAACCCTGCAGCTGTGGGTTTTCCCTGCCACCGGAGGAGCAGGAGTCCCACCCTGGGTCAGCGGTGTTGCAAAAGCAGAGACACTTTCACTCGCATGCTCCGAGGAACCCTGGGGACAGAAATTGCTGCTGAAGTGAAAGGGAGCTGGGAGCAACATCCCAGCCCTGCCTGGCCCGTCCCACGGCGTCACTCCTGCGGCTCAGGCGGTCCCTTCTCCCCAGCCAGCGGTGACATTCCTGAAAAGGTTGTGATAAATGCAGCCATCGCTGATGGTGGGCTCTGGTGTGCAACCCCTGTGCGCCCCATTCTCCCGCTGCACAGCCTCCTGTCTCAGGGCTGTAGGGATCAGGGTGTTTCCTTCCCCTCTCCTGAGCACTCCTGGATGATGGGGGAGGGAGGAGTGCTCGTGGGCTCATGTGTTCAACAAATAAATAGGCGTTTCAGGTGCTAAACCACTTTTTTTTTTGCTGGTTACACCTCAGAGGTACACGATGGACCTGGTGAATCTGGGAGCTGTGCTCTTTGCTGGCGGTGTTCGAGTGAATCCTGGTTGATGCAGAGGATGGCTGAGGGGGAGCACCACTCCCAGTGACATGTCCCACCCTGAGCGAGCTGCCACCGTGCTGGTGTGACACCTGCTGACTTCCTGCAGCTTCCCAGTTGAAGGCCAGCTCCCTTTCCAGCTCCCTGTCCGTGCCAATGCCTCAGAGGTTTGTAGGGTTCACTAAACCAAGCTTTGCCTGAGCTGGAGGAAATGAGTATGATTTAAAGTGCAGGATGAGCTGGGATGTTCTGCCCCAGTTTTTAGCAGACACTAAGCACTGCCAGTAGCTCATGCTATGTCTTGGCTGTCTGTCTACCTGTGGTCACATCAAAGTTTGTCCCCTTACTCTGGAACCATCTGTGCTGAGCACTGCTTTTATTGCAAGTTGTAGGACTTTTCCTGGCTTATTAAAAACACTTACTGTGTGTCTGCCCCTGGCTCTCCAGCTGGTCCTGGTTGCTGTGTCAGTGGCCTCCTCTGTCTCGCTTGTCTCAGATCATTTTCCTTCCAGGTCATTGGATGATGATGAACAGAAAATCCTCAAAAAAGCCAAATCATATGGGGCATGGAGAAAAACAAAGTTGCTTGGTTTAGGTGCTGTGATTCCTGCAGCATTTCCTGTGTCTCAGGCTCACCTGTCCCTTCCTCTGATGGCCCCAGCCTGGGGCTGGGAGTCAAGTGCAGACAGCCTTGGGAGAGGCACTTAACTCTCTCCTCATTGATGGGGAAACAGATAAAAATAAAGATGCTCAACTCCTTCGGAGGGCAGTGAGAGGACTAATTGGTTAATGTTTGTGAAGTGCTTTGAAGTTGAAATAGGGCAGATTGGTGCTAACCTGGATTGCAAAAGCTCCGATGTGTCATGTGGAGGTAAAGGCTGTGCTGAGGAGGCATTGGGAGCCTTAAATTCCCTGTCCTTCAGGTGTCAAGCATCTCAGGGGCTGATCTGGTCAAAACCAGGGATTAGGGGGCAATGGCAATTGCAACAGAGACCTTTCCCCCCTCCCCATTAGTCGTGGGCCAGCCTGCAGCCCTACTCCCAGGGATGGAGTGGTGGGGTATGGACCAGCTCTCGCTGGCAGCATCGCATCCTGCCAGGCCCTGGGACAGAGCTGCGTGGCAAGAAGGGCTGGCACGTTTTGTGATGAGTGAAATCTGGTTCCGGGTTCAGCACCGGGGAAACCAGAGTTGAGTGGGGTTGAGCAAGACTTGGGCTTCTCCCGGGGAGGAGCGTGAGAACCAGCGCGCCCAAAGCAAGAATGTGTTTGGTGACCTGGGTCTAAGCCACGGCGGGTGGGGGCGGCTCTGCTGGGGCTGTGTTTAGCCTGGGTGTGTGTCCACCCACTGGTGGTTGCTCAACAGGCTGGAGGAGGAGGAGGAGGCCATGCTCACTTAGCTGCTCGTGGTGCCCGATGGGGGATGAGCCTGGTGAGGATTCCCAGGGAACAGGGAGCTTCCATGGGGTGGCCAACACTCTGGGTTTGGGGCAGAGCACTCCTGGGGTCTGCGTGTCAGCCCTCAAGACAAGCTCTCTGCGTTGGCCATGTACTGCAGGGCATCCACAGTGAAGGAAGGAGTCAAAACCCACTTTCTCTCTTCCTGGAGTAGTGGACAGAGCAAGGCTTTGTCCTGCAGTATAAGCAGTGACAGAACCCAGCAGCAGAGCTGCCTGTCACACCCAGTGCTGTCCTGAATGAGACCAGACTTGAAACTTTCCCTCTGGAAGGACTGATCCTGTGCAGGTGGGTCAGCATTCACCTGCCACCTCTTGTGAACCCTGTGGCCTGCCCCACAATGGCACAAAGTTGCTGGGGGGCTTGCTGGGTGTAGAACTGTGCAACTCAGGCCTCTCTCATCCCATTTCTCTGCTGTTCATGGTCCCTAGCGAGCAGACCACCTCCACACTCCTCCTGGCTTGGTGCCACTCATGATTCAGGGAGAACTGGAGGTGGTGCTGGCCTTGGGGCGAGGAAGGTTGTGGTGGTAGCAAATGCGGAGGCAGAGTGAGCAGCGAGCTGTGGGTGAGCCTGGCTCCAGGCCAGCAGCAGGAGCCGTGCCTGGCATGGGTTGGTCGCTTGTGTGCATCCCATGTTAGTTTCAGCAAAGACTCTCAGAGCAAGGCATCCCCCTTCTCTGGACCTCCTGGGACTGGCCTTCCCAAGGTTTGGGGCCAGCATGTGCTGCTGGCATGGGTGAGCTCATAAATCTCCAATGGGCATTTGGAACAAAGCAAGGCAAGAGCAGACCCGGAGCCGCCTGGCCCTGTGGCAGCCAGAGCTGAGGTGCAGCCCTGCAGTAACCTGTGGGCAGCCAGACCCTCCTGGAGCAGCCTGGGCTCTGGCAGGCAGATCAAGGGATTTATTTGAGTGGGAGGGGATGAACAGCCTCCTAGGGAGCAGCTGCCTGTCGGGGAAGGCTGGGGGGGCAAGCTGGAGTCTGGAGGAGGGTGCAGGTATCTTTCACTTTCATTGGTTCCTCCTGGGACTGTGAGCCAAGAGGCAGCACCTGGTCCTTCCAGGGAGCCTCCTGTCATCCCTTCCTGCCTGGCAGAGCAGGTGGGACCGCTCTTCCCTGTGCTATGTGTGTGCTTGGTGGTTACCCGTGGTGGCTCTGCCCCATTCCCTTCCCCTGGGAAGGATCAAACTGCTGCTGCAACCTTATCATCCAAATGCCTCCGAGTGGGGAAGAGCCTGGGGACCTGTTTTACGAGGGTCAAACAGATGTAAATAGCTTTTCTACAAAGATTTCTGCTCCATTTCCCCCATCCCAAATGCTCTAACAGCCCCTGAGGAGGTTTCTCTTTGCTTTGGTTACTGTACCCTGCTGAGTACTCAGCCCACACAGCCAGTTTTGGGCTCTCCAAGGTTTCTTGAAGAAAGCAGCCAAATGTTTGTTTTGTGGACACCCTCATAATGCATATGGGTTTTCCAAGGAGCAGCCAAAGGCAGGGGGGAGGGAGGAACCAAGAGGAACTCTTCATCTGGGTTGACTCATGCATCTTGCTTCATCTGGGTTTATTATTCATCATGTACCCATTACTGCCTGGGGCTTGCTTAGCTCCATGCTCAAGAAAGGGTTTTTTTCCCTGCTTAAACCACATCACTGAAGTGCTGCTGAGCATTTATTTGCTGTTGCCGTAAGTGCTTTCACTCCAAAGCTCTGGGACAAGGCAAGAGATAACTAACTTCTTCCTCCTTTTCTGTGGAAAAGGAGTTTGTTCCTGGACAGCTCTACCCCACCCAGCCTGAGGAAGCCTTGCTTCCAGCAGGAAAATGTCATGCCAAGTTAAATGGCATGCAAATATGATGGTTTCATTTGTGGGTTTCTGTAACAACAGCTGCAAGCAAAGGGTGAGATGGGGAGGTTGAATTTTGCCTGCAAGTCCTCTTGTCCTGAGAACTGGTTGGATGGAGGATGATTAAAAGCAAAAGTAATCTTGTTTGAAAATGAGGATTTCCCATGGAATGAGAGCTCTGCTTTCTAGGGCTGCTCTCTTCTGTGAGTAAGTGTGCTCATTGGTGTGGGCACTGAGTTCCCTCTGTAGCCCCCAGCCCCACCTTCTGTGGAGGCCCATGGTGCCAGGGACAGCAGTGCTGTCCAAGGAGATGCTGCCATTAGGGCAGGCCCACTATGCCTACTTAGAGAAAATCACCAGAACCACTACCTGGGCTTTATCTTTGGTGTTGGAAGGTCCTGTGGAAGCAAAAGCCAGTGATGATGTGCTAGACCTGGGAGAGGTGGACCTTCAGAGATGATGCTCTGAGGGAGGGTGGGCAAGGGGAGAAAGGAGTTGAGGTCTCCTGGGAAGCAGTGACACCTGATCTGCTGTTGTGAAGCTGAATCATTAGAGTTGTACTTTTTGTCCTGGGTATTCCCATCATACTGAAATTTTCCTGTTACAGAAATCATGACAAACAAAGAGGGAGGAAACTCTCAGCTGCAGCTGGGTGAAATGGCAGTGCATTGTGAGCTCTCCCAAACCTTGAGCTGTTATTGTGGAGCTCAGCAGATGAATGTGAAAAGATGACGGGGACACTGAACCGAATCCCAGCCTCAGCTCCAGGGAAAGCAAAGAGCATCTTACCTTAACCACTGGCTTGTTTGGTGGCAAGTGGCAAATCTCTCCTTTCTCTGTATCCCAGCTGATAAAAACCAGACACTGCTCCAGGTCAGCCCCTTCAGGCTATGGGAAAAGTGGTTCAGTTGGTGTAAAACCCCGGGGAATTGATGGCTGGATAACCAAATGCCACATCTTTGTGTGCCCTAATGGAAGGGCAGCACTGGGGACCCTGGGTGCAGTTTGGTAGGAAGCTGAGCAGGCAGCACCTCCCCAGCCAGATGTTATTGTGGCAGGGGTGGCTTAATTCCCAAGGTAAGTCCTAAACCAGAAGGAAGACACTGACAAAACCATGCTTTGGAGGGTGTGAGATGCTGGGCTAGGACAGAGTAGCCTGCTGACAAAGGACAAGCTGCTTGTTTCTTGCCACTAAAGTCCTTATCCCCTGCTTGCTGAGTGTGTCCTGTTGTCTACAACACAAATGACCCAGTTTGAATGGACTGCTTAAATCTTTGAGCTATGCTGATGAAACAGAACATCAAAAAAAAAAAATCTTAGACCATGCAAAGCATCTTTTCATTTAGGTTCACTTAATTTGTGGAGTGCTGGGGTTAAAAGCGAAAAACGGAACTCATGACAGAGAAGCCAAGTTCACGGATGTCCTGAAGTTATTCGAGCGTCTTGAGAGTTCTTTATTCAGGGCAGGGGCAAGACTTTCCCACATCCCTTTGTTTCTTGTAAGTTTTTTGTGCTTTTGAGAGCTGTCTTTAGTCTTAGCTTATTAATCCTGTTTGCTGCAGTGGTGCCACGGGGAGCCACTGCCGCTGGCGTGACGAGCTCTCGGTCTAATTTGAAACAAGATGTAACAAGGGAACACAACCCGGAGTGGGAGGCAGAGGGTGTAATGAGATCCCAGGTTTGATAGCCTCTGTGTTGCACAATCTTGTTTGCAAACTTGGGTCCCTTTTGTAAGTTTTGGGGAACAACATCGACCTGAAGGTCAAGATCAATATGTGGAGAGTAAGTGTTGGTTCCAACTATGCCTGAACTATTGATTTTAACTTTTAAAACATTCTCACAAGTGATTGATGAGGTAGTAGTTTTGGAGATGGATTGACCCAGTGGAGGTGGTTTTCTTTTTCTTTCTTTTTTTTTTTTTTACACAAAGGGTTCAGTGGTGCTGCCTGTGGAGAAAAGTTACAAAACGAAAAGAACTTCAGAGAGTGCTGGTGCTGTTGAAGCAGCAACACCATATGATGCAAAACTGAGCAAGAGCAGCCAAAGTAGGGAACTACAGCTCTGGGGAAATTTAAAGGTGAGGAGGGCAATGCACTGGTTTTAATGGGAACATGGGGAGTTATTAAAGGAAGGATGAGGGATCAGCAAGGATGGAGCTCATCAGCTGCCTTTAAAATGTGGGATGTGGGAAAACTGGGGGAAATGTGCTGGCATCTATCCCAGGCTGCACTGATTTATTTTTAAATGAGGAATCTATCATTGTGAGATGTAAAGACATACAGCAGCTGTTCTCTGTGCAGGGATGTGAAAATCCCTGGACATCCTGGGAGCCAAGTGAAAGTGAATCTTCCCTCTCTCACTCCCTGTTCCTCCAGAGTAAAAGTTGATCAGCCCCTCCCTGCCAAAAGTGAAGTGCCAAGTGTCTCCCCTTGATTTATTCCTTTTATGATTAGCTTCCCTCTGCCCTTGCAGCTTGATCCTGCAGGTCCAAAATGTCTGCAATTACCCTGGTGCTGGGGATTTGGCATTGGGATTTGGTGACTCATGTAGTTCCTCAGCCCAAGGCAGCCAGCCAGGCAAAGGACCTGGGTAGCTTGGCCTGTGTTAATCTGGGAGCAGGGGTGGCTCTGGGTTGCCCTGTTACATGAGCTTCTTCAACTCACAGAGCACCTAAAGGTAGAAGTGAAACTCCAGGGGGAGGAGGAGGACTAAAGGATCCTTTGTTAGAAGAACGGGCACAGGGAGATGTGATGGGCTTTGGGGTCAGATCTGAGTATTTCTTCTTAACCTTGGCACAAGAGCCAGGCTGGAGCTCAGACAAAAGCAGAGTGTGTGGTTGTTGGCTGGCTGCAGAGAGAAGGGGCTTTCTGGGGAGGAGAGACCATTTCTGGCTCTGCTTTGGCTCCTGAGTGTTGGTCCATCAGCAGCTCCTGCGGGTGTCAGGGTTCAGCTTTCCCAGGCACCAGGCAAAGGGATTATTTCTACCACACATAAAAAGATTGCAGAGTTTGGCATCTGCTTTGAGGTTCTCGCTGCCAGGCTTAGTAAAGAGGCTTAGGAGTGCTCAAACCAGAGAAATAAATCTGCTGCACCTCTTATCAAAAATAATGGATAGTAGGCTTCAAAGGAAGAGGAAAAGTCTTTGTTTTGTAGCCTACTTATGCGTCCGGCCTGACGGATTCTCACCCTTTGCACCTGTGTAAGAGTCCGTGTGGAAAATAAATAGAGCTGATATGTCTAGGAATAGATTTGGCGAGTGGGTGGGACACCTCGGGTGCTGGGGAGGCTCTTCAAAGAGGAAAGGCTGTCTCCACCTGGGCTGCTGCCGAGGGGCAGGGCTGCGGCTCGCCAGGATTGCACGCGGCTGCCCGAGGGGGATTTTTATGGAGCAATCGTGGTAATTAGCAAGCACAAGTTTTTCCACGTACCAAACATTGTCGAGGGCAGTAATTCAGCCCTGCGCTTGTTATTGTAGTCAGTGTTGGACAGGAGTGTCCTGGGAATTTGTCGCATCCCAAGTGGGGGGAGCCCATCAAAGTGTCCTCTAGTTGCTGATGTTGGCTTGCCACCCTGAAACAAAGGGCTGATGAAATAGTATTAGCCAAGCTGGTTGCTAATGAGGGCAAAAGAACATCTGGAGTCAGGTTTTGTTTATAGCTCTTTGTTTTGTCATTGTTAGGGAGACAGAAGAGGAAGTGTCATTCATAGTATAAATCATTACATCCAAACAAAGGGCTGACATCTGGGTGTGATTTTGGATTTCATGTCCTTGGAATCTCCTGAGGTTTAAAGCCCAAAATTTTAGGCTAAGATGTTGGCAATCCACCCTGTGTTCAAAAGATTAATGTCACTTCAGGACAGGGACAAAGAGGAAGTCTAGAGCTCCAGACCAGAGCTGGCATATGCTGAGACCTGAGAGTGCTCGCTTCAACTCTGAGAGCTGGCACCAGCTTGGAATAACTTGGAATAACCCAGTACCTGGGTCCATGGTTGGCTGTGGATGTTGAGGGGGAACAAACAAGGCAAGCACAAAGTAAATCTTCCTGTGATAAAGTTTCATGTGGTTTAGAGACTTGTCAGCCAGAGGCTGCATCTCCATCATCATGTTTAATAGCCACTGATGGACCTGTCCGTGAATTTGTTTAATTGACTTTTGACTCTCTTGATGTGTTTGGCATCCACAACATCCTGGGGCGATGAGTTCCACAATGCAATTACATCTTATGGGGAGGGGAAAAAAAAACCACTTCCCTTTGTTTGTTTAAACCTACTATATGATAATTTATTTAGTATCCCTTAATTCTAGTGCTGTGAGTAATCCTGAACAGCAGCTACTCTTTATTTTCTGTGGGTTCCTCCTGATTTTGTGGACTGTCATGACCATATTCCCCTCTATAACCTGTTTTCCACCATGGGAGTTGCTGCGAGTTTAGACAAAAGCCCTTCCCATTTCTGCTCCTCTCTGTGGCCAGGAGAGGTGCTCCTTGTGCCCTGTCTACCTCTCTAAATCCCTGTGATGATGATGAGGAAGGCCACAGTGCCACAACTGTGCAGCTGGGCAGACCCAGCAATCATAAGGCAGCATGATAGAAATAATTTGTTTTATCCTCTCCGTGTTTCCAAACAGTTCCTATCAGGTGCTAAACCTTCCTGATTGCTGCTCAGTGATGATGTGACATTTATTTGTGACCTTAGCCACAGAACTTCTTAATACTCCCCTGACAGGGATGGTTACTGTGGAGCTGTAATGTGCAGGTAGAGCATAGCAAGCTTTTCTCCTCTCTCTCCATTTTTCAGCGCTGAAATCTGTCTGCCACTGTCTTGTCCAGCCACTGTGTCCTGAGTGACTTGTGGTTTTCTCTCAGTTGACTTGAAGCTTTGAACTCTCTTGAATCATTCAATTTGTTCCTTTGCTAATTGCCTTTTCATAGTCACTTATAAAAAGCTGAGCTGCAGAGATGCCTGTCAGGTCTCACCTCCACTGGGAGAGCTGACCTCTTATTAATGTTTCTATTTTTAACTCAAAGAAACTCTTCCTTGATGGCACCTTGCATTCTTGAAACTGGTTCATTAGAAAGAGAAGTTCATCGTGTCAAGCAGTGCCATCGCTTGCCCACACTCTGGGGGACTCAGATGGACTGATGAGGCAGGACTTGTCTCCCAAAAACCTGAGATGAGTCTTCCCCAGTCTGTCACTTCTCTCTGTGTGCTTTGTTACTCTGTTCATATGAGCTTTCCTTCCTTTCCCCCAAAGTGCACTGTGCAGCTTGAGCTGGGTGATTGCACATTTGAGCACCTTCAGTGCTGCTGAGGGGGGGATTTAATCCCTGACTGTGGCTCTGTGTTATCAGGATTTATCAGCTTATTGTGAATAAGTTAATTTAGCTTTTCTACTCTGCTGTTATCTTCCTTGGAGGCTCCCTTAGCCCTGTGATCAAGGACTCTTCAATGTGTTTTGTTATTAGTGCTGTGGCTTGGAAAATTCTTCTCAGTCTTTGGAGTATTTTGGCACAGTTGCAGACTTTAGATTTTAGTCTTGGTTTTTACATTTTCGCTATTTGGACAGTGCTTCTCCTTAGTCTCATTTTACTGTTAATTGTCTCACTTCAAGCACACTAGCTTTTATTCTGATTTTTTTTTTTTCCCTTAAGCAATACACGTTTACTCTAATGACTTCTTCAAATGGTCTTCCCACTCTTGGGTGTGTTTTTCCTGAAGGGCTTTTCCTTTTTAATTTTCTTTGAACAAGTGCCTGGGTGTTCAGGCAGTTCCCTCCTCAAGCTTAATTTACAGCAGCAGGTTTGCAAGGCTGCCCTCAAGATTTGTCAGTTTTAAGGTGCAAAGAGCCCCTGGCCATACGCTTGAAATCAAACCTGCAGGTTCCTGGGTGCTGCTCAGGATGTGCTGAAGAGGCTCTTGTGTCAGAGGTCATAAATTACTGCTGGAGGGAGCAGTAACTTTCCATTTTAAATGTAGATATGTTCCCTCCTGTCAGTGATCCCATCTGTACAGGGAGATGCCCATCTCCTGTTTGTGTTTGTCTCTGCTTATATCCATCGCAGCCTCACTCGCCTCCCTTGAGGTTTTGCTGTTGTTGCCCTGTTCTGGGTGGGTGGAGGATGGAATAACTCTAATGCTATAATGTCTGAGCATGGGACTGCAATCCTAGGGCATTTGTTGGTACAGTTATCTTGGCTGAGCTCTTTGATGAGCTCTCCTTAATGCCCAGCTCCTTTGATGCTCAGCCCCTCCACCTGCACAGCCTACTCTCATTCCTGTTCGATTTGTACCCATTCATTACCATGTTCTGCTGCTTATCTTCCCCCCACCAGGTTTCTGAGGTGCTGGTTATGTTAATAGCCCTATCTGAAACCAGGGCACTGCTGTTCACTCCCCTGGCCTTTCAGAGTTGCCTGGATAGAAATGCACATGTGGTGTCCTGTCCTGTTCCCTCTCTGCAGCCCTGACTGGGCTGTCAGCTGGGCCTGCAGCTTGCTGTTTCCTCCCTGACTGTTTTTGGCTTCTCTCCTATCCTTTTCTTCAAAGATACTAAATTTTCATGACTTCTCCACTGGAGACTGCATTTTCCCAAGCCACATGTCTTGTCAAACTGTTGGCTTTCCCACAATATTTCGTTTAAAAGACCTTCTTCATGTGCCAGTAGCCTTGGTCTGTTTTCATTTGGATGTAATATTTGTATCTTTACTGTACAGGTCCTACCTATTCGAGCCTGTCCTCAGGGTACTGCACTCTGCACCTTGGGGTGACCCTGGATTTCATTGCAGGGCACTTGGGGAAGCATTTCTGAGCATTTTACTGAGCTGGTCTTGGCCTTTAGCTGAATCCTGCCTTCAAGGTTGTTCTCTCCATCCTGCATTGGTGGTGACCCTGTAGACCTCACCATCAGGTGTTCCCCAGCTCAGGGATGTGAGAGGTGAGAGATCACCTCATCAGCATCCAGCACACAATCGATGTTTTGCTCCTCAGTTGTCTGTTCCCGTTGCACTGAACGGGATGATGATCTGGAAAAGGCCCTTGGATGCCTACTAAATAGGGAAAGACTGAGTAAATAATCCCTTGGACAGTGCCACAATCATGTGTAAATACTTAGACTTGCCTCTTTTTATATGATTTTTGCACCTTTTCAAGGGTGTTGCATTTTGAGTGGTCCCACAAATCTCCAAGAGAAGTTGCAGGGTTCTCTTCCATCCCTGACCAGGACTTAAGTGTTTGTCCTATTGCTCAGTGGAAGGTGAATTCCCATCCTGTTATTTAGGGATTCAAAGTCCTCTCCATTACATTCTCGACACAAATTCAGGATCCCTTGTGTAGAATGTGCTGTCACTTCTGGGTAATTCCATTAAATCACGTAGTCTAAGCATCCCACACAAGGCTGAAACACAGCCCCATGGAACGAAAGTGTTTTTTGTGTGTGTGTGTCTGGGATGTTGCAGTGATTTGCAGTTGTTGTTGCAGTGATTTGCATCATTTAAGTGAGCTACTTTGGGTTTATGTGAAATGTGGAATATAGAAAAGCTCAAGAATGAAGCGAAACATCTTATTTTGCCTGAAAAAGAATTTAACTCCCCTCAAGTCTTTGGGTTTTCTGGTAATTTTTTTTTCTGGAACTGATAATGATCAGAAAGTGAATCTTAGCACCACTATAACCACGGTGCAGTGTATACACGTTCACTTAGGAGAAAATATTAGAACAGAGGTTGCCCAGGCTTTTTTGTAAGTATGAGAGACTTATTATTTGTTTGTTATTCATTAAATCTCCAGCCTAAAGATATGCTAATTATCTTAGTTGTCAGTCTAATCTCCAAGAGGGCATCTTCAAAAGCATGTGGCAAATGAATATGGTATTTTTTGATCCATTATTTGGTGCCATACCTTGAAAACAAAGAATAAATTCCATTTACCTCCTTGCTTTTGTAAACCTGGTGATGAACACAGCACTTAGGGTGGGTTTTAAAGCTGCAGCCAGAGGATTCTTTAGAATTAGTTCTGGTTTTGCTCAGACCAGTGATTTTTTTTTTTTTTTTTTTTTTAATTTTTTTTTGAACCTCCTCTTTCAGCTTGTTGATTTCTTTGGTGCTGCCCAGGGAAGGTGCAATTCCTTAAAAGACAACCAAACCAAAACCCAACCAAACTTCAGGAAGTGTATTATTACACAGCTGATGGAAACTGCTTTTCTTTGTCGCTGCTCACAAACCACGGAACTGCTGTCCAGAGATTCCCAGTTTTGGAGCAGAAAGCCACTGGGTAAAATGGTCTTGGCACAACATTCAGGCTAGACTGAAGATAGACTGAAATTTTGTGGGTGATGTGGGGTGCCCTGGGCAGACCCAGGCACCGTTAAATGGTCACCCCTGGTTTCCAGCCTGGCATCACCTCTGGATCCTGTTATTCCCCTGCCAGACGGAGGAGCCCATTAGCTGTGATAGGCCAATCAAACAGCTCCTAATTGATCCAGTGATGTGGTTACTGGTGATGACAAGCAGATGAACTTGATGACCCAGGAGGTCCTTTCCACTTCTGTGCTCCGTGGAGGCAGCACAGTGCTAATGCCAGAGTGAATCACGGGTGTTTCTGTCCTACATCTTTGGAACCAGGCTCTGTGGCATCTCCAGCTGTGCTTGGCAAGGCAAAGTGTGACCCCTAAAGTCAGCACTCCAGCCGACAGCACATGGACCAAACATGATGAATGCAAGACAAAAATAGCATTTGGGCACTGAGTGGTGTTTGCTGTGTCTAATCCTTGGCCAGTGATAGGAGGACAGACCCGGACAGGCAGTAACTCAGCCAAGGATGAACCTCTGCAGTGGAGGCAGCTGGATGGTTGGACAGGCAGCAGCAGAGATCGAGTGAATGTGTGAGAGATTTGGAAAAGAAAAGGGCTCTGCAAATGCAGGAGAGCTACCTTGCTACAAGCAAGGACTGAGGGAAATGAAGGGGGGAATTTCTGAGGCAGAAGCTTGGTCCCTGCTCCACAGCCCCAGGGCTCTGTCACCAGCTCGGTGCTGCAAAGGGGAGGTCTCTCTCTCTTTCTCTCTCTTTTTTTTTTTTTTTTTTGGTTCATGCTGTATGTGGAGTGTGCTCACATTTGTACAGATGTGCTCATGTGCAGCAGCTGGTGTGTGTCATCCTCAGCTCCCTAAAAAGCTGCAAATGCAAGCTTTATGCAAATTTCCTGGATCATATTCAGAAGGCTCAGTTCCTGCAGCTGAAACGTTGGATTTTGGCTTTATTTTCAGTTGGGAAATAAAGGGTGAATGCAATCCCATCCCTGGAAGGGACCACAGGCTGGCAGATCCCAATGGTCCACCAGGAAAGACTATTTTGTGGTTGTTGTAACATTATGGACGAACACCTGGAATACGTTCAGCCAAAACATCAGATGTTTTGGGACAAGGTGAACATCAAAAGGAGCTGGGCACCCCTGCTGCCTGTTTGAAATTTTATTGGTTTGACCCTTCTGCCAGGCACTAACTGGTGATGAAAAGGGCTGGACCATGATCTAGGTGTTCCTTAAAAGATTTGAAATAGCACTGATTCAGGTCTTTCCTGTCCTTGTTTCAGATCTGGGATGCTGCTGCCTGCCACACATCACTCCTGGTAGCCAATTTCCAAATCAGTCACTACTGGTGGACATGTTGATTGCCACTGTGGTCATCAGTCATTTGTTGGCTGGTCTCCAGCATTATCCTGGTGATCCAGCTGCAGTGGGAAATGGGATGTTTGTTGGGTTGGATATGGGTGCACAGGCTACTGTGCTGTGGGAAATAGTTTTTAAATGCAGGCAACAAGCCCCAGGTAGTTAAATATAGCAAGGTAAACCTTGGGACTTCCCAGGGTGAGCATGTTCCTGCTGCTGCAGGGATAAGAGCTCTGTGTCACAAGAGTCGTGGTGGTGTGCAGGGGAAGCTGTGCTGGCTGGAATCTGTTGTGGTGTCCTTGTGCTGCTGCCACAAAGGGCCTGGCAAACACTCCCCCCTGAGCACAGGGATTGTAGTTCAGCAGGGATGTACCAGCTGAAAACCAGCTACAAACCTGCAGGAATTTGGTGGCTGCAGACACGTCCTCTGGAGTGTTTGACTGCAGCACAGAGGAGCAGACCCCAGGTTCATGTTTGCCTGAAACCTGGGTTTTGGTGTGCGAGTGAGGACTGAATGGAGATGCTTTCTTTAAGTGCGTTAGGCCTCAAGTGATTCCCCAAAATAGTGATGCATTTCTGGTGATTTCTCTCTGCAGCATCAAGGGCTGTGCCATTATCTTTGATAAGGCTGAGCTGTTCCTTCAGCAGCCAGAGTGATGCTATTGAATGTGCTGATGCTGTTTGGCAAAATGCCAGCCTTTCACAAAAAAATGTTTAAAGCTTTTTACATCTTGTGTAAAGGAACAGCTCTGCTCTTTCCCAGGTACTGCTGCATCACCAGCACACTGGGGAAAGGTTGTGCAGTGACTGAAAAGTGATAGTTTTGGGTGCCTTGAACAGATTCTGCAGCTTTCAAATTGAAAATAGGGTGTTTGGACCAAATGCATATATTTTTTAGTTCTGTGATCTCCCCTAAATTTGGGGGATATGGAAGGAGAAACAGAAGATCATAGAATGGTTTGGGTTGAAAGGGACTTAAATATAATCCAGCTTCACTCCCTGCCATGGGCTGGGACACCACCCACCAAAACCAGGTTGCTCCAAGTCCCTTCCAACCTGACCTTGGAGACTTCCAGGGATGGGGCAGCCACAGCTTCTTTGGGCAACCTGTGCCAGTGTCTTGCCATGCTTACAGTGAAATGTCTTCCTGATATCTAACCTAAACCCACACTCTTTCAGTTTAAAGCCCTTCCTCTGTCCTATCACTGCGTGCCCTTGTAAAAAGTCCCTCTCCAGCTTTCTTGTAGTCCCCCTTTAGGAAAATCTAACTTATAGAAAAGCCATAGTTGTCATGCAAACATATTTGACTTTCAGTTGTCGTTTTTCTGAGTGAGAAGTTGATTGTTTTCTTTGGGAACTCTCCCTCTTGGCTGGCAGTTCCAGTCACCATCCACGGCAGCAGATGCCTCAAGTAATGATGCTGTGGTTTTCTACCACGTGCAGGTGCTGAAATGCCTCATCCTCAGTTACCTTCTACAGGGCAAGGAAATTTGGGGTCTCATCTTGCTGTGGGCTCTTCTGGAGGCGTGGCTGGAGCTTTGGGGGATGCCCTGGGTGGCTCAAGGCACCTGCCACAGGTCTGGCCGTGGGATTGGGCAGAGATCGGAGTTTCACAGCGCAATTAGGAGAGCTGGGCGTGGTGATACTTTAATGTGAGAGCAACCACCACCCACACAGGGCATGTTTTTGGCCTCCTGCTGTCACTGCAGCCATGGGTACTGGCACTTAGGCCACCACACCCCTCGGCCAATTCCGGCACTATGGAGCCTTTGCTGCTGATAAAACATAAATAATAATTTTGCAGAGGGAAAAACATTGTTCTCATGGTTTGCTGTTCAGGTGGGAGTGGGTGGGCATGGGGGTTGTTGGGGGGCACAGAAGGGCTCAGCAGGTTGTTGGTTGTTGGTTCAACACTGGAGCAGCACTTGGAGGGTCCAGTGGCTGCGCAGGATGGGACAGAGTTACACAAGTGCAATCCTCAGTGCTCTCCAGGCACTCCCCTCACTGTCCACAGGAAAATGATCTCAGGACAGATTTTTCTTCCTCTGTTGAAATTCTGCTGTTTCAGTAGCCTAGTGACAGTCATTGTCTTTCATTTCCATGTGTGAGTTGAATCCAGAGTCAGAAAAATTTCTTCTTTGTTCCCAAACAATAGGGCTGTGTTGTTTTGCATGATGACTCCAGCTTTTCAGCCGGTGTGTTGAGCTTGGCTTTTTGCTGTGGTCCCCGCCTGGTGCTCAGCAGAGGCTGGAGAGTACCCACAGTGAATCCTGGCAGTTGTGCAACACTACACACGAAGTAAAACTCCTTTCTAACCCCTGCAGGCGATCAGTTTACACCCTGAATGATGAGATTTTGATTACCCTTATCTAAGCTACAAATACTGTTAAGGGAGGTGGAATCAGCTGGCTCTGGGAAGGACTATCACAGTGCAGATCTTGGTGGCCTTTGGAGGCTCCGAGTGCTTGGCAGCTCCAGGGGATGTCGTGGTGCTTTGCCATGGGAAGTCCTTTCAGCATGCAGATGTTACTTGCTGAGGCCTTGTAGATCAAAACCCAACTCCTGCCATCTCCAGCCTCGCAATTTTCAATGAGCAAAAACTGCCCAGGAGAGTGTTGACAGTAGGAATGGCAGCTGCTTCCTCAGAGTCGGCAGGGAGAGCCTGTTGCTCCGATGCTGGATCTCCCTGTGAATGCAGAGACCAGTTCCAGCATCCCCAGCCCCACATGGCATCAGTTACAGCTTGGGGAGCAGCTCTGCTCTCCCAGCGAGCGTGGTTTCCCAGGGCAGCTTTATTCTTCTGTGAACAAAAGTTGTTGAGCTGCAGGGAAGCTCCTGGCTGGAAGGTGTGTCCTTTCCACAGCCAGACTGAGACTGAGGGGTGGAATGAGGCTGGATTGTGTGCTGAACACTCAGATGCATCTCTCCTCTGGGTTCCTCTGTCTTATATTTCACATCTAGAAGAAAAGTACGTTTAAAAAAAATTCAATCCAGCTTTAAGCTGGAGCTGCTCGCACTCCTCAGCCTGATTGGAGGGAAGGAGAATTGATAAGTTAATCAGTTTTCAAGGTCAGGAGAGATCAATAGGACCAGTCAGTCTGGTGTGCTGTGCAAATCAGGCCCCAGACACAGCAGTGATTCCTGAACCAGGCCTGCCTGGGAGATAGCAGGGTTGTTTTGCCTCGTGGGAGGATCTCTCGCACCGCAGGGATGAGCTCCAAAATAAGACCAGGGATGAATAGACCGAATTAGGTGTGACCCAGAGGATAATGCAGCCTTCTGCATCTTAGTGTATCCATCTGTGAAATGCAAATAATAATAGGGGAACCCTGCAGGGATTCATTAGTCCTTTGAAGATGGCATGCGTTACACGCTATTATTGTGATCTTCCGAAGTTGGCCTCATCCCTGCCTTTTGGACCTACACCTCTCACTGTTGCTCACTTCCTGATTCATTTCCCCCTCCTCCCTGGCACTGTCAAGCCAAATCAGCAGTGGCAAAGGCCTGTCCAGGCCAGTCAGCCACATGTCATGGTGGCTCATGGCCTGGCAAGGGTTGCAAAGATGAGCCTCATGCTCTGGTTCAAGCACAGGGGGCTGGAAGTTGCTGCCATGGCTTTGCAGGTGTGACAAGGACACCCAGGAGCTTTCTGGGCTGGAGGGTGTACGAGGAGCACGTGGTCAGTCCATAACCCAAGATGCTTTTTCTGACTTTCAGAGCAGAGCTAAAAAGGTGGATTTGGGTGGGAAAGGAAACCTGGTGACAGGGAAGGGTGTGACTCATGAGGCGCTGGGTCCAGAGGAGGTTACAGCAGATGCTGGATTTAGGGGAAATTCTTAAATGCTCTCAGTGCACAGAGATTTGCAAAGCAATTATTCCAAAATTAAGTTTATCTGCTTTGTCTCCTTTTGGCAGAGTAAGTTCACTTGACACAGATTTTTCTTTTTTTTCTTCTTCCTCTTTGATTGTGTTTTATCGTTAAGTAAGGACTTGCTGCGCTCTGGATGTGCTTCTGAAATGCTTTTTACTGAGGCTTTGTGGATGCATAGCACTCAGTGTGCACCTGACTCTCAGAGGTGGATGAAATTGGGAAATTCCCATCATTCCTGTCCTGGCCTCGAGCAATTCCTCCTCCTTGGTGAGCTGCCAGAGAGGGACCAGTGCTCTGGGATGCTGGGAGTTAACACCTGCAGCCTTTTCAGGATGCAGCCAGGAGTTGTGACCAGCCAGCAGCTGGGCTGCACACCCAACACCATGCTGGGAGCTCAGCAGCCTCTGGGGAAGGATTTTTCACTGTGTCAGACTGCTGGAGCTCTGCTTTGGGCTCAGGAAGCTTGTCCTGGCTGGAGGGAAGGGACTGTGGTGGCCCTGGGTACCTGCAATGACAGTGGGATTTCAGGATGACCAAGACTTGTTTCCCTGGAGGTTCTGGGCAGCTCCACCTGAGAGCAGCAGCAGCTGAGGGTACAAATGGGAGCTCTGGGACATGTGGCTATTGCAGCCCAGAAACTCAAACTCACTCCCATCAACTTGGGGATCACTGGATTCTTGGCTGATCAGCACCTGGATTTTGGTCTTGGAAGGGGCAAGGTAGAGCTTTGTCCAGCATCCTAAACCTTGTTGTTGCATGGGCTGTGTGGATGAGGTACCTCCTAAGCTCTGCTGAGATGGATGAGACTTGTAGCTCCTCTTGCAGCAGAGTCCAGCCCAGGGTGGGTGCACAAATGAGTATCTTGAGCAGGAAACCATCCTGTGTCTCTGAAGTCCCTCTTTTTGGAATGCCTCACTCTGGAGGTATAAGAGGATAGGTTTGGGTTGGGTATTAGGAAGAAATTCTTCTCTCTAAGGGTGGGGAGGCCCTGGCACAGGGTGCCCAGAGAAGCTGTGGCACCCTGGAAGTGTTCAAGGCCAGGTTGGACGGGGTTTGGAGTGACCTGGGATAGTGGAAGGTGTCCCTGTGCATGGCTGGGGGTGGAATGAGATGGGCTTTAAGGTCCCTTCCAACTCAAGCCATTCTGCAATTCTATGAACTCGTGGAACTGCTGAAGTTCAGAGCTCGGATTCAGCTTTGGCTGTGAAGAAAAACACCATTTGCTCTGTGCTTTCTTTGTTAAATATGCCAAACAACTGTCTCTTCCCTTTTCCCCCTGAGGATGTCTGGGTTGGAGAGCGACGTAGTGGTCGGCTGGAAAAGAAAGCAGTTTCAATATTTTATAGAAATTAGGTATTGAACAGTGGTGCTGATGGGGTTCCTCAGAAGAAGAGAGATGGTGGGAGGTAAAAATTGCATCAATGACGACAGAAAAGTACATCTATGGTGGGAATATTGGCATGTCTGTAGTTTTATGAGGGCAGACAGTGCTGTGAAGGAGACTGGCACTGCTGCCAGGGAAAAAGAGGGTGAAACATGGGCTACAGATCCTTTTTAGGGCTTTTTGTCCCACTGTGTGGTGGCTCTGGAGCCCTGACCCAAAGCATGGCCTTGCTCTGGGGTGACAATGGGACAACACAGCCCATGTCCTCAGGCATTTAGGGCAACTTCAGAACTGCTTGGGCTCGAGGCTGGCATTCAAACCGTGAAGAGCTACCAAAGCACAGATGGTTTAACAAAACCCACAAACCCAACCAACCAAAAAAATCCTCAAGCAAACCCTCCCTCCACCGCCTTCAAAAAAATTATCCCAAACCAAAACACCCTAAAAAACCCCAAACCAAACAACACCCCCACTATCACCATCCCAACCAATTATGCTGCCAGGAGGCTTTTCCCTGGTAAAAATATCCCTAAGTGATGCTGAATCCATTAGGAAGGAGGTGATCCTGCCTGCAATACAATGCCATGTCACTAATGGGAAGAAAAACAACTTCCTGAGCGGACAAGGCATCTCAATTATTTTTCTCTGCCTGTAGATATATTTCTGTGCAGGCACAGGCTGTGAAGGAATGAATTATGGAAACATCAGAAATGGGGAGAAGGGCCATAGGAAAAGGAGTGTGATGTTCATCACTAATTGGGGTATGAATCATTTGGCTGCTTATTGGACTCCCTTCTCATTCTCCTTGGGTCCCTGGAGAGGGAAGAGGTGAATGGCCCCTGTGGCTGTGTCCTGCCTGCCACAGTGCTGGCCCAGCTTGCTGGCTGTAGGATTTTTGTCCCAACCATTTGGGTTTTCAGCTGCCTAGGGGTTCCCTAAATTTCATGTTATGCTTCTATTTTCTCCTGCATTTTCCTAGTTACTCCTTCATGATTATTTTTATCCTGATTCCTGTTTTCATAGCAGAATGTGGTGAAAAATAGACCCAGTGAGAGCTGTCGTACCAGGCACAGCATCGTTATATGCTGTTTACTTTTCCAAATTTTTTAACTGAGATGTGAACAAAAGATATCTTTGCAATATCTCTTCAGTCCTTAGCTGCTTTTCTCAGTGGCATTTTCCTCTCCAGCTGTTTGGCATATATTTTAAAATTAAGATTAGCTAGGTGCTGTGCTAAAAATGTACTGATAAAGCATCAGGATCATTCCTCTTCCAGATCCAATCCTATGGGATATAAATGCCTATGGAAATTAATGGGCTGTCTGGATTCCAGTGCAGGATTGAGACTTCATGGTGTAGATGGATCAATACAGTGTAAATCGATCAATACAGGCAATCAAGTGAGTCAGGCAAGGCTTATGCTTAATACACTCCTGCTGTCATCTCTCATTGTGCCCAGGTTTGTGTAACTCAAGCACACACAAGCAAATCCTCCAAACCATATGGCTCTGCTGGGTCCTCTCCATCCCTTCACATTTCATACCATTGCTGGGTTTTTTTAGGACGTTGTAGTTGTGCAGTAGTAATTACGCTCGGAATGCTTTTTATTTTTCTCCCCTCTAGAGTTTTGTTACTGAACGTGGATCTGGTTTTGGCATCAAGGTGTATTTGGGACGTTCTGAGCTTCTCCCACGCGTTGGTGTGGGTATAAGTGGTGGACAGGAGGCTGCAGTGGTGGGAATGTGGGAGAGATGGGGTGGTCACAGGGCCAGTGTGGGGTCAGGACCTGTCTGTCCCTCTCCTTTTCCTTGTCACCCTGCACTGCCAGGCTGGGAGCTGCTCTCACCTGGCCAGTCAGACCTGATCTGGCACCCAGTCTGCTTCCTTCAGGAATAGGGCAGTCAGCCAGCTGTCTTAAATCAGGGAATTGTTTAATTTCTCTGTAGGAATAGAACTTTTGGAGGAAAAGAAAATTTTAAGAACAAAACCCTTTTTAAAAATGCACTTCCCCTTCCCAAACCCTCCCACCTCATGGCTGACTCATGGGCAGACACTTCAGTAACAAATAACATCTTTTGTTTTTGTCCTTCAGATAGATTTCCAAGCTCTAACCACTTTTAAACTACCATATACTTTTTTGTTGCTTTTTCTCTTCTGATTCTCCTAAGGATTTACTGACACATGCTCTGTCAGCTTAGTTTTCCTCTCTTCCTGTTGGCCTCCCCTCCAATTCCACGCCCAAATACGCATACAGAAATTATCTCATGATTCAGGACAATACGCGGCTCTTCAGATCTGCCATGAACCATCTGCATGACCTTGGGCAGTTTGCTACTGTATTGCAAACTCTCCACTGTGAACCTGCACATGATTTTGTTTTGAGTTGAAAAAGAAATGTTAGGGATGACCACACTCAAAATTAGGGCTGTGCTGGCTTGGGTTTGGCTCCAGTTGTGAACACGAACAACTGTTCTGATCTGAGAAATGTGTGGCAGCAATTTATTACAAGGATTAATACTGAGCTCTGCTGGCCTGTCTGGCCAGGCACATATGTCATGCAGAAGTATGTTTTCTTCCTCAGATGGTGCTGATCTGCTTCTCTGCACAGCCACAGCCTGTGCTCGAGCCCCTCACTGCTCTCGTTTGCTTGACTGACTCATTTATCCACCCCTTTCAAACCTTGCAAATGACTTTTCTCTGCAAATTCTTCTCGTTTCACTGGAGACAAGGCACGCAGCTTCTTCCCACGTAAATCACATTCCAAAACTTTGACGTCATCTTTATTTTCCTCTCTCGAGACTCCTGAGGAACCCTGCACAGGATGATTACTTTCATCTTATCTCTTCCTTGGGAAGGACCAGAGCAGGGCTGCTTGGCTGGACCCTTTAGCATCAATGACAACACACCTCAAAGAGCAGCATCTGTAATGGTCTGCCAGGTCCTGCCAGGGCTGAGAAAAGGTTTTCACTAATAATGCTGCAATATTTTTTTCTGAAGACAAAAGGGAGAAACTGGGAAAGGATGAGGATTCAGCTGTGTGGTTTTACCATTAATGTAGCTGCTAGGAGAACTGTAGCATCAAACCCAAAGAATTTCAACAAAGCCTCAAACTTGGTGTTTTTCAACCTTTCCTGAATGTTTACTCTTTAGGGTCATACTGAGATGCTTTAATAAAAGCAGACTGACTTCCAGAGGTCTGAGTGACCTGGCCTTCCAGTTGTCTCTTCTGCAGAGAGACTCTCTTCTTATTTTATTAAAATAAAAACCCTTTCAGCTATTTCATTGAGATATGAAAGGCATTTGTGGTGTGGTGGCTGGAATCCCGCTGCCTTATGAACCACCCTGAAGATGTCAAGAATCCCTCTGGCTGTGTGGGGGATCTGAAGTGATCTATTTATAATTTTCTTACCTTGACAAAATGCAGGGAGTGACTCAAATATGTCCCATCCTTATGGAAATTAATTGTGTTAATGGGATCATTAGAATTTAGAGTAGTGTCAACAAACCGGTTTTTGCAGCTAATGATGGTTCTTGGGCGGGGTATGTCATAAGGAAGGTGGAGAACCTGGTCATCTATATATATGTGATCAGCCCTGAGCCCTTTCTTTGGGTTTCATTGAGCAATGCTCTAGTAGAGTCAACGTAGGCAAACAGCTGCCACCACCCTCACCATGAAAATAGAAGGTGCCTCGGTGGTCCTTGCTCTGGCATTTTTCTGCTTCTTCTTCTCAGGTTAGTAACTTGTGATGTTCTCTGTGCTGGAATCTGGGACTGGCAGAGGACGCAGCCTGGGAGTGCCCACTAAGACAGAGGATAAGAGAGCCCTTGTTTTTTAAGAAGCATAGTGGTATAGCAGAAGACCACCATTTTTTTTTTTTGCTGTACTACGTGTATTGGTTTGATATAACATGTCTTGTTAACTGCTCTTTCTTTTTCATGTGGAAATAGTGACGTTTTATTGGTAGATGATAGCATCTATTTTTTCTATAATTAACAGTTGAAGAACAAATGAAAAAGCCAACCCCCCATTTTTCTAAGTGGGAGAATGCCAATTTCCAACCAGACTGAATTCTTCCATAAAAAGCCCAACTTTGAACAAAAATGTTATACAATTTTTTGTAAATTCAGAAAAATGGTAATGTCTTGTCAACACTTGCTAAGGAAGGCATTTTCACATGGCTGCAGTAATTTGGCTACAATAGATAGACTTCAGCAGGAGTTGGGTTTGAAGCAATGGTCTTTCAAATTCCTGCCTGTTTCTATTGAAAAAGCCCTAATGGAAGATTTCTTGACAGTTCCTTGCAATGCCACTGATGATGCAAAAGAGGATGAACCATATTATACCAGCTTTAAGTGGCTTAGTAAAAAGAAATAGGTGTCAGCTACTCACCTGCTGACTCATTATTAATTTGATAATTTGTGTGAAGTACTGCAAATGGAATGGGCCTCGAAAAGGAATTTGTCATTTTGGACAAACAACAATGATATGGCCTAGCTCTGGTATCCCAATTTTAAGTGATGGTGAAGAATGCCAAAAATGTATGTGTGAGTTTGACGCAACTACCAAGGCGGGGTGTAGAATAATGGAGAAACAGCTACTGAACCATCCTTGGAACTTGGATTTTAAGCCTGAGAAAAGAAATGCAGTAAAGGAGGGCACAAAGACACAAAAAAATAGATGTGATTTTGCATTTGAATGACAAAAAGTGCAATGTTCCAGAAAGGACTGGGCATTAGAGACTATCAGTGTGAAATAATGCATTGGATTAGCTTTTATCAAGAGGTATTTGGGCGGATTAGGAAACTGCATCAAGTATTTTAATTAAATGCTTTTGCCTTAAAATTTCCCTTCAAAGATTTTTGTATGGTTTCATTGTCGGTTTTTCTGTCGCAGATGTTGCCAGTCAAGCTTCGATTAAGGCAAGTCCAACCTTTTCTGTTCTGATTCTCCCTTTGTTTTGCCAACTTACACTGCTTAATGCATGCTCTGAGCAAAGTCCATTTAGATGCACTATACTTAGATATTATAATGCTTTTTCAGTGGTGGAAAAAGCAGTGAATCTCTCCATATTTAGAGACAACACTTAGGTAATACAGCAATGGCTCCAGCTGACAGTTTGTGTTTGGTGCACGATGCTCTGAATGTATCCAAACAGCTCTGGGCTGGAAATCTCATGAAATGATGTTAGAAATGGCATGAATTACATTTTTAATGATATTTTAGAATATAGCCTCTGATCCAGCAGAAACCCCTGCTTCCGATAATTCCTGAGTTTCATAATTAAAAGAATTAAGGCAAGTCCTTTGAGTCTCAGAAAATAATTTGATTCAATGACTTAGAAGTCAGTTCCATTCATGTTTTAATCAAGCAAGCTTGTCTCCTTGGTAAAGATCCTTTCGGGAAACACAGCAGCCAAAAATAACTAAACGGTTCATTGCTTCTCCCTGGTCTGCATCTCAGCTACCCAGCAGAAGATGCAAAGGGCTGCTGCAACCTTGCACAATATTACTGCTCTGCTTGCTGGGAGGGTTGTGCTTTTCTGTGCTTGTCTTGCACGTGAATCACTCTTCAGTCACTCTGGCCCGTTCATTCCTCTTGCGTCCCTCTGGCACTTGCAGGGCTCTATTTTCTGCTCTTGGCTAACTTTATAACGTGCAGTCCTCCGCTGTAGCGGGTAGCAATTTGCAGCTGTATGTAAATTAAGTGTGTTCCTTAAATATATATTCCTTTCCCCATGATTAATGGTGCTTGCAATGGGTTTTGAACTTTCTCGTTGCCTTTTCAGCCCCGGGAGCCTCGAGCAGGGCTCTGGGTGCAGCCTGTGCCACGTGTGGTGTATGGGCAGGAGGAGTGTGGTTTGTGTGAGCAAACTGGTGCTGTTGAGAGCCTGCAGCACGCCCAAAAAAGATTCAGTGTGAACAAGCAGTTCTCAGGATCTCGCTGGGAGCCTCCGCTGATTGCCCTCCTCTGTGCTTTTCAGAACGAATGCAGGAAAATTTGGTCACTTCTGCGCAGCGGGAAGTTTTCCTGTCCCACCACCAAGGAGCCCTTCAGCAGCCCAAATAACAAAGGAGACCTCAACAAGTGCATGATGTGCCAAAGGCTGCTGTGAGTATCAGCTGCCTGCTGGCTCCAGTGGCAGCCCTGCCCACCCACAGCATGTCCTCTCCTCCCACAGCAGGGAGCCAACTCTCAGGAGGCTCCGTGCTATAAAAGTTGTTGTCCCTGGCCAGCCAGACCAGTTTGTAGTTCTTCAGCAAACCTGTGAACCCAGTAGCTCTCTCCAGCTCATCACACGGTGGGGATTCGCCACGGAGTGTGAGGAACAAATGCAGAGTGAAAATTTACACAGATTAACTTCTTGTTTCTGTAGATGGTGTTTCTTAGGATGGAGAGAGCTGGATATTAGGCAGGGAGAAAGGATGGTACAATGCCCCAGAGATGTGCAGAGATGTTAAACACTCTGGGTATGTGTCAGGGAGCTGAGCCCTGGTGCTGGTCTGCGCTGCTGCCTTGTGCAATGGGGAGGTGGGGTCGGCGGGACTGGCCTTTAATCACCCCCTATTTTGGCTTTGTGTCTGAGCACTGCACGCTGCCCCGTCACTCACACCTCCCTTTCTTGCAGGGAAAGAGACTCAAAAAACAAAGGGAGTGGTGGAGAGGCGGACAGGAATGTGAACTCCTTGGGAAAGGTGAGGTGAAACATCGCTGCCGAAGCCAGTTTTATTGGCGATGGCATCGCGTCTGCTGCCTCCGACCCGCTGCCCAGGGCGCTTCCTCGTCGGCAGCGTGGGAAAGGGCCCTGCAACGGGAGCAGGGCAAACATGCCCAGCCTTGGGAAGGGAGTGTGAGGCTTTGTGCCATCCACCAGCATGAAAGAAACCAAAACTCCTGGCGGCTCCTCCCAGGCAACCACGGCACCTCCGGTGTGTGCCTGACCCCGAGCCCTGGCTGAGGAGGATGCCTGCCTGTTTATAAGGCACACCATTGGCATCTGGCAAATATTTAATAGCAAGGTTGGCGCATGTGAGCTCTGACTAGGGCAGGGTGTGGGAACAGGCCGGCTCTAATTGTCCCTTGTTTATCTTGTTGCTGCACCTGGCTGGTTTCTTTTACCCATAGCTGTTTTTCTAGATAGCAGGTCTTTATGTGGAGGGAGCTGTCTTTTTAGCCTTGGGTTTTTATTCGAGATGGGAGTGAATTGGTTTCCATCAGATAGTGTTGGTTGTGGTGATTGATTTATTTATTTTTTACGTCTGGTTAAGCAGGGTAGCTTTCTAGCTCTTGTGTGTGCAGACAAATTAAAGGCTTTGTAAGGCATAGCTGTCCTAAGGGACATCTTTTTTTTAGACATCTGACTTGCCAAAGTGTGGTCCTGAAGGCAGAAGGACAGTTTTACAGGGTCAGGAAGAGACCTACACTGAATTTCTTTGTTAAGCCATAGATTTTCTGTCTGGCTTTTGGCAAGTAATTTTCTAGGCTTGACTTCCCCATCTGCAGGGCTGGGATAAGCTATCAAGCCATCTCCTCTACACGGTGTGAGAGGAAAAATGTATTGCAGATCACATGGCAGATAAGGTTGTAAGTGCTGCATAAATGAACCTAAAGACTTCACATGTTCCATGTGTTTCTTATGCTGCAGATTTGCCCTGAAAGTTATAGGAAAGCTGTGCAGAGGAAAGTAAAGGCCAAGCTGAAATGCTTAAGCAGGCTTTGCTACAAAAGCCTTTTGTGAAATAGAGTGCTTTAGTTCAATTAACACATACCATCATGTTAGGTGGAAAATAAAAACACCCACCTCTTACTCTCATATACCTGGGGATAGGAGGTGTTCCAGGGTTATATTTTTTTTATGCCTGCAGCTTCATTTTTTTACTGTGCATGGGTTTTAAAATTCTTAGCAGTGTGTTCTCTCATGAGAGATGGGAAAACCGACTTTCTCATCCAAAATTCACAGAAGCTGTGCATTTTATACTTAGAGCAGAGCTTAGGTCCTTCGGGCAGGCTCTTGCATGTGTTATCTATTAGGAATAGCAACAAGGCTGCCCTGGATGCAAAAGACAGATCTGCTCATCTAAACATACGGATTTATTTGTTTCATGCTGCATGTTTTGGTTTTCCACGGAGTTATGCCTGAAGGAAGCAAAATAAGGTTTGAAATGTAATTCATTGGGTGGATAGTCCTTTGTGGATTTGTGGGGGATGCGTCTCTCCGTCAGCATATCTGCATCAACCCATGCTTTTGGCGTTTGCACAGGATGAGTGTCGGGAGTTTCGGGATCTATTCCAGAGAGGGAAACTTTCCTGCACCAGGGAGAACGACCCTGTCCGGGATGCCTCTGGGAAGCAGCACAGCAATAAGTGCATCATGTGTGCAGAGAAGTTGTGAGTAGAGGAGAGGCGCGTGGGATCGCTCGCGCCGGCGGTGGGGAAGCCTCTCCTCCCTGGAGCACCCTGGTATTCACTTTCTCATCTTCTTCTCTTCCAGCAAAAGGGAGAATGAGCGGAAGTTATCTAAAAACAGACAAGGAAAAGATAAGGTGAGATTAAAGCATTAGGCAGGTCAATATAGGACTTTATTGGATTTTCACCCAAGACAGAGAAAAGGCAACGTTACGCTACTCAGTTGCTCTTTCTCCTCCGATTTAATTTTGAGGTCCACTTTCCTTACCCTCCTTATTTCTTATTCATGCTCTTGAGTCCCTCAAGTGAACAGCTTGTGCCTGAATATTATGGTCTGCCCCGCTGACCCGTGGATCTAGGGACAGGCAAATCCTGGCAGAGCAGGAAGCCAGGTGTGCTGTGCTGTCCCGAATTTCACCTCGCGGGTGGAGAGGTCAGTTCTGCCGAGGCTGCTAATTAGGTGGAAAAGAAAAATGTGTGAAAGGCCCTAAATCTGAACTCTGCACAGCTTAAGAGATCATTGTGTTCTGGGAGATGTCAGCCCTGCACAATCTCCGGGCCTGCGGTTCAGTTTTAGCTTTTTTTTGTTGGAAACTTTGTTCTCATGGAGCTGTGATTTGCCTCCTTCTCCCTGGCACGCTGCAGCCACCATGTCGCTGTGCACTGATGCTTTGCTGGCAAAAGCAGCCCTGTAAAAAGGAAAACAGTTGCTTTCCACCGCTTTCCTCTTGATTCCTGCTATGGTAGGGACTAGTGCGGCCCCCTTACGCCTCAGTCTTGGGGATAATCCTGTTTTAGTGCTTTTTCTAATGACTTTGGCACCAAAAAATAGAAGTGTAAGTGAAATTTGCTGATGGCAAAGCTGGGAGGCAGTATCAGCAGAGGAGGATCAGCAGATCACTCAAGACTAATTGGATAGTGCTGAGGCCTGGAGTAATAGAAACAAGATAAAATGTAATGGCAGTGCAAGATCACACAGTCGGTGATTAACAAGAATTCCTACTCATTGGCTAGAAGTGACAAAGGATAAGAAAGCCCTGCATTTATTAGTGGGTCAGGGATGTGACAGGCCATGAAAAAGGCAAATGCACGACTCGGATGTACTCGGTGGGATTTTTGCAGCAGAGGTCAGGCCTGATCAGGGCTCCAGAAATGCTGGGTCAAAGAGAAAATGTTTGAGAGAGACTCTTAGAGGGAAGGCAGATCTGTCTGCAGAGAATTGGGCTGCTGAGCTGGTCCCAGGGAATAAGGCACAGGGGGGCTGTGAGAGCTTTCCTGGGCTTGTTGGGAAGGGAAAGCATTGCCTGAACTGTGCAGGGGTGTGAGCACATGCTGGTGCTGGGGAGAAGCAGTGAGGCTCATGGGGAGCCCCTCTGGAGTGGGTGCAATGCTTCTTTCTGGTGGGACAATGCTTTATGGCTGTTGGCACAGCAGCAGAGGCTCATCCAGGGCCAGATCCTCTCTGCTACCCCTGCCTGGCGTGGCTCTAGGGAAATGTGGGGCTTTGTACTCAGAGTGGTTTGCCAGTATTACATTCGTGGGAAAGCTTAGGAGCTGGAGGCTGAGGTGCCCTGGATGGGATGCAGGACAACACTGAGGAGACCTTCCCCTGGCAGAGAGGATGAGGTGGTGTAAACTTCTGAGCAGAGCCAAGGGTGAGGCCAGTGACCCTCGAAGGGCCTTCATGCAAGCTAGCAAAACCGTGCACAAAATGGGCAGAAAATTGCGAGCCTTAAAACCTGTTTTTAAAAAGAAAAGGGTAAGTGGAAGTCACTTCCTTATCCTTTGTACTTGCTCTTTGGAGCTGCCTATTGCAGTGTGTGAAATAGTTGAAATTAGGGGGACTGAATGTTTCCATCCATGTTACATAACAGGGGCAGGTTAACACAGTTTCTGTACAGCAGTTTTGAACAAGGAACAAATTAATCATCCACTCTCCAAACAGCCTTCCTGTGCTTGTGGCCTGTTAAGTGTATTTGCGTTGTGCTTTTATGTTTTAACTGCTGCTTCTTGACTGACACGTCCTAAAGTGTGGCTGGTTTGGAGGATCCTGCGTGCTTTGTGAAGAAAATTATCTTGAGCTACTATCTGGGAAAAGGCTGTAGCTGTGTATTAAGGATGTTGGGAGAAAAGGGAGTGACTTCATTACCGTATCGGTCACATCACTGGCATGCTTTGGATAGCCCAACCAGGAGAATAATAATTAGTGGGACCATACTAGAAAACTCCCAACACGTGCTGTGCAGGCAGAAGGACCCGGAATTTTTCTGACTCACCCCTCTGTTTATATGCTAAGTGGCCAGTACTGCACACCCTCTTCTCTCACCCCCACCCAGACTCTCCTGTGATGCATTTGTGATGGTTCCCTGCTTTCCTGGCAGGAAACCCCAGGTTTCTAAGGATCTGATCAGTAAGGCAAGGAGGACAGAGTGCCCTAACCCTGCCCTCCTTCCGCAGGATGACTGCAGCGAGTTCCGCTCCCAGTTTGAAGCTGGTGGACGCCTGTCCTGCACGAGGGAGAACGCCCCTGTCCGGGATGCCTCTGGCAAGCAGCACACCAACAAATGTCTCATGTGTGCTGAGAAGTTGTGAGTACCCCTTCCTCTGAGCAGCGACAGCAAAGAGGGGAAACCTCCGGCTGCAGAAGTGCAGCTTCTGCCTGTGAAACTGCATCTGGGCAATGCCTGGGAGAGTCCTGACTCCCAGTGGTCCTCTAAGAGATGTTCTGGCAGTGGGGCTTCTCTTCGCACTTCCCTGTCAGCACTAAGGGCCCAGGGGCAGGTGAGAAGCAGTGTGGAGTAGAGGAGGAGAAGCAAAGTTGACAGAGAGCAGCCCCTTTCCCAGGGGACTGTCGGGCACGGGCAGCTCCTGAGGAGTTTCCCACACGTGTACTTTGCCTTCCAGATGCTCTCTCTCTCTACTCCCATAGAGCATATGCAGAAGCAGCCCTGATATGAAAGCAGCCACCTGGATCCAGGATGTAGCATACAGTGGGCATGGTGAGGAGAAAGGGAGAAGGCTTAGGGGTGGGAATTAGGAACAGGACCACCAGGGACAGGGACTGTGGATGGGGAGGTGGTACCTAGTGGCAGGACACTGGCTTACAGGGCAGCCCTGGGTGCTGGTGGCATTCACACTACCATAGCACTCCATTTTTTTTTTTCTCCTCTTCCCTTCTTCCAGCAAAAAAGAAGCTCAAAGAGGGGGTGGAACTGTCCAGCGCAACAAATTGCCCGCTTCAGAGAGGACAAACCAGGTGAGATGGAGCTCTGAGCCTGTGCTGAACTCAGAAAGGGGCTGGTGAGAGTCTCTGGGGTCTGGATGGCCGGGGAACTGCCTGTGGTCAGCCTGGGGTGACCAAGGTGCTTAGGATTCTGTCACCAGCTAATGATGGGGGAGAATCTGGTTGGACCTGGGTGTGAGCATACAAAGTGGAGTCGTTTGGGCCTGACAGAGCAGCCCCTCTCACTTTCCCAGTGATGTGATGCTATGTGAGAGATAAAGGGCAGGTTCAGACTCCCCACAATCCTGTAAGCCCTTGGATGATAATGTTTGGTGGGTATGGAGCGCATCAAACCTGCTACTTTAAGAGCAGCCCTGTCATTCTTTGGGTCTGGGAGGATGAGGGGAGGAGGGCAGGAGCTGCTTTGACTTTGCTGCTTCTCCAGTTGCATAAAAGTTGTTACTGAGCGTGTTCTGCCCCTTTTGCAGAAGAACTGTGGTGGTTCACGGCAGGGTGTAAACGAGAGGCGTCCCTTCTCGGGCAGAGGGTGAGTTCAGCAGCACCTGGGGGGTGCAGCCTGTCCCCACACACACCACCAGCCCTGGCACTGGTTTCTGCCTCCTTCCATGTGCATGTATTTTTTTAGGGTGGTTAGGAGTTTAATTGGAGCGAGAATGGTTGGACAGCACAGGGGCAGCACGGTCTGGGATGGAGCAGTGAACGTTTGGTGCTTGCTACAGCACTTCCCACTGGCTGAGCTGGCGGTGGGGAACAGACACAGGGTGGGGAGTGTTTCTCATGAAACCCTTGCTCCTTTTTGGCCTCGATGTTGTGCGTACGAAGCACCAGCGATTGCTGTGCTCAGAATCCCTCTCAGGACACTTTGTGCAGCAAAACCTGTCACCTGGCAGTGCACACGTGTGTGCCTGGCCCTGGCTCGAAGGCAGTGCCCGGGGCACCACGTGCTTTCTGGGCACTGGTCAGGCAGGAGCTGTTTGTTTTGTAGCTGTTGGCCCCGAGCAGGACTCAGCTGCTGCTTTTTCTGGGGCACACTGAGATTTCTTGTTTTTCACTGGTGCAATTCCTTCATGTCCCCCTTCCATCAAGTGCTGCCAGCAGACAAAGGGGTGCAGGGCCCTGGGGTGGTGCTGCACTCGGACGGAGCACAGGGCAAGGCTGTGTCCTGCTCTTGGCTCCCTCCCTTTTAGCACGTGGCTGGGGGGGCTTCTCCCCCTCTCCTGTCCTGTGGGTGGGTACCATGGTGCAAACAGCCCTCCAGGAGCTGTGGGGGTCTGCAGGGAGGGTGGGTTTGCCCTCTGCTCCCCCTGTTTGGAAGGAGTTGGTGATGAGCTGTATCTCTGCTCTCTCTGCCAGCCCACAAGGTCAGCGTGGCAGAAACTGCAACCGGTCACCCGGCCGCAAGTCACAGAGCAGAGGCACCGATGAGGATGCCGAGGTAAATCCACCTCCTGCCCCTGGGGTGGTAGCTGCGTGGGCACAAATGGGGCTCCTGCCCCTCGGGTGGCAGCTGTGTGGGCAGAAATGGGGACCTCTCCCATGGGGTGCTCCTCTCTGCTGGTGCTGAGCCACCCCTGCTCCTTTCCCAGCAGCTGTTCCCATTCTTGCTGTAACCCTGCAAGCTTTTCACTTGGTCCCATGTCCATGGAAGGGTTTGGATGAGTGAAAAGTGTCTGTAGCCTGCTGCCAGCCCTTGTATCACCTGGCACTGAAGCAGAGGGAAGGGCTCGGCTCCTTGTGGAAGCCCCCCAGCCATGGGGGAGGTGGGGGTCTTGAGCTCAGGTTGGAATCCTGCCCCACATGTAGGCAAAGTGGGGTGAGGAGCGCTCCCCCCACCACGTGAGAAGGTGCTGAGAATAAAAGCTGTGGTCAGAGCAGGGTGGTGGAGCTGACCAGGGGATGAGGACAAGCTTGGCAGAAGGAAGGAGTGCTAAAGGGGGAAACACTGAGTGGTAGATGACAACCGTGTAAGGAATAATGTAGGAGGAAGGTGGGGGTGTCTGCTCTCCCTTCTCATGAGGAGAAAATGGAACAGTTCCAACAGAGCTAAAAGTGGAAAATGTGAACTAATAAGAGAAAATAAGTTACCGTAAAAAGGGTGACTAAACTGTGGATCTCACTATCACAGGGTGTTGTCTAGAGGTAGGATGGTTAAAAAAAAATACCTGATGTTTTAATTCCTCCAGCATTTTCGTACAGTAATTTAAATAGCATTTTGGAAGAGATAGGAAATGTGTTTCTATGGGTTTGGAGGGATCTTACTACCAACTGTCTTAACTCTCTCTGAAGCCTCTGCCGCTGCCCAGTGTTAGAAAAGGGATATTTGAGTTAAAAAACCAATAGACAGTTCAGGTACAGCAATTTTGATGCATTCCAGAGGACGAATTAGGTGTAATAAGGCCAGTCTGCTTCAGGGCTTAGTGCTATTTCCTGGTGGCACTGGAGGGGCAGGGGATGCTGACGAGCCTGACAAAGCAGAGGTGATTCAGGGAGCAGATCTGCTCCTCTCCTCTTTCCAGGGCCACCTGTGGGTTTTGTCACAGACAATTCCCAGAGCCGAAGGAGCGGTGGCACTGGCTGCTGGTGGCACCTGTGATCCGCGGGGCTGCAGGTGGGGTGGCCTCCTGCCCTGGGCTGTGGGTGCAGGCGGCAATGTCTGGTGCGTAGGAAGGCATCCAGCAGAGGATTGCAAAGGTCAGCATTGTCTGCTCTCACGTCGCTGATGATTACCCAGGTGAGGGAGGAAGCAGCACATTATGGAAATTAGCAAGTGACGTTTAACCAGCAGGTGCTATCGCAGCAACCCAGCATCACCAAAACCTCCCCCTGTGTTGCCCGGCACGAAATCCTCCTTCCCTGGGGTGCTTCCCGCCCCGTAGGGCTGCTGATAAACCATCACGTTTGTGCTAAATGCTGCATCCCCAGGTGGAAGGGGAAGTGGAATGTTCTCTCGGCCCCATTGCACCATTTGCAGCCGTTGCAACACATTTTGTAGCACCTGGAGAAAGGGGCTGGGAGCCCATCAGTCACTTCTTTGTCTCTGTGGTTTTTTTTGGGATCCTGGGGCTGAGGAAGGGGCTGTGCGTGCCAGGGAACAGGCTGTGCTATCCCTGACCTCTGCTGTCGGAAATCTGCTATGACCGTGCAAACACCCGCTCCGCTCTGCTCGCAGGGGGCGAGCGGCTTTTTGGGATCCCCGAAGGGTTCTGCCAGTGCATCCTGGCTGTGCCACTCGTGGTTTGTAGGGAAAACGGTGCCTAAATGTTCCCGCAGGCACCCCTCTTTATTCCCAGCTGCTGGTGTCTCTCGGCGCGGTGGGCGTCAGGAGCGCTGCGGGTCGCACCGCCCGCGGGCAGCGCCAGGCTGCTCCAGGCGTTCTTCCTCCCTTCTGGCCAGTGGGTTTCATCTCAATCCCTGGAGATAAAACGGTGTCAACGTATTCCTAAGGAACACTAGGTACAGGTGGAAGATGATTTTCTGTCTTGTGGATGTACTTTGAGAGAAACAAATCTTGCCCTGGACCGTAGTGTTGGTGTGGATCAGATGAGAGGGGCATGAGGGCTCTGTCCCCCAGAGCTTGTTTGACGGGTCCAACAAGAGACTCGATCTCTTTGCAAGCCTGGCCTGGCCGGACGTGTGGTGGATGTGATACAGGACAGAGGGGCCCCGTGCAAGGCTTGGCTTGTGAGCACTTTCAAGTCACATAAAGGAGGGTCTTGCAAGTGAACCAGCACCAAATGTGATTTCTTTCTCTCTTCAGCTGGACTGTGATCGAATTCTGCATGGGGTAAAGGGTGGAAGGATTTTCTGCAGCGAATCCTCACAACCAGTCTGTGGCACTGATGGGAAAACATACAAAAATGAATGTGACTTGTGTTCAGCTGCCATGTGAGTAGGCGGAGAGATTTCAGTAATACAGGGCCATCCACCATTCCCGAGTGTCTTTTGCAGAACAGTGTTTGTTTTGATACATCATGACTCACTATCAAGTGTGTCCTTGGTGCTTTGCTGTTAAGCAAACATAGATCAAAATGCCTGAGATTAATCTGATGACAGCTAATTAAGATACACAAGTTGCCAGGGTCCCCTATTCCCTCTCCACCCAATCATGAGATTGTTTGGGGAGTAATAAATGCCATCACATTGGAAGTAGCATCAAAGCATTAAGGAGCCCACAGAGGACTGTCATGCCGGCGGCTGAGAGCTGTGGCATTGCGAGTGAATAACAAGCAATGTCTTGTCCTCCCTTTGCAGGAGAGCTTCAAACTTCATCACGGTAAACTATCGAGGCGAGTGCCGAGAGCCTGCCCCTGAAGTGGTAAGCGGCAAACCACAGCTGGGCTGCCAAACATCAATCTCTCCCTTTCCCCTGGTGGAAATTCCCCGTTGGCACCGTCTCAGCCTGTGGTGACCTGATCTAGGCAGCCACAATAGGGAGTGAGGAATGAGGAGTGGCTGGCGGTCACCAGCTGCCCACTGTGCCCTTCAGCAGGAGCTGGGCGTCCACACTTTGACCCCGCTGGCAGGTTAACTGAGTTAGCTTGTTCCTTCAGATAGCAGTGGGCTAATTAAAGGCATGCTCTGCAGCTGCTCTTCAGCCACATTGGTTGCGAGGGAAGAGAGGTATTGAAGCCCCTATTTCTATTTTATTTTTTCCTGGAGTGGAATATTGCCAAGAGGTGGAGAAAAGAAAGTGTCTCTTGGCTGTGTGCAGCATCCCACTTCACTCCAGGTGCCTGCTGAGGAGCCAGCCTGGCCTCTGCACCTGTGACAGGATCATTAGAGCCCCAGGAATGGATGCTCGTGGTCCAGATGCTTAAATACAGGTTGAGACTCAGATTTCATACATAACCTGGGCATAGTCTCCATGCTTTGCCTAGGCTGTGTGGTAGGAACGTGATGTGTCTGGGAAAACAGCTGACTTTCTTCCTGGGGCTTTGATGGACCTAGAAAGACCAGAACTGTATAAACCATAAAGGGCTTGTTCCCTAAATAATATCCAGGGAGATGGTTGGGAAATGAAGATAATTCACTAGGTGGCATGCTTTCGGGAAAGGTCTTGAGCCTTGACATCTTGTGCAATCACATAGCAGATGAGTTAAACATTTCTCAGCTGTGCTTTGTCTTTCTATCAGTGGAAGCTGGACAGCCTTCAGCTCTTGGATTTGCAGCCAGAGTCTCCCAGTTTGTGACTCTGTGCACAGGATGTCCTGTGGCGTCTGGGGAGGGCTGTCCTCGTTGGCATGAACTCTTGAGAAACTGAATCTTCATCCCCAGGGAAATAGATTGGTTCCCACTCTAAACCTGTAGAGAATCCAAATATTGAACCTACCAAAGAGATTTCTGGGAAGTTTTGAATGGGAACATTAGTTTCTGAGTGTGGATGTGGTGTGTGTGTTTGTAGGCACAGGGAGCTGTGGGGTATGAGGGGAGCCATCATGCCAGTGTCATTCCATGCCTTCCTCTGCTCAGTGCCAGGACACCAGCAGATCCCCAAAACACACTAAACATCCTGGCTTCTTTCCCCTCTTCTCTGAAGCAGCAGAGTGTTCTAAACTTTGCTCAAAGTTGAAGAAATTGCGGTGCAGAGAGAAATAGTTTTGCCCAGGATGGTACTGGGGGCCTTTGTGTCTCAGTCTTTAGGGAGATGGAGCCAATGTTGGCCCGTGGGTACAGGGAGATGAGGCACTACGTGAGTCTGTTAGTGACTTTGTCCAAGGCAGAATGAGAATGGATACACCATGGCAACTGAAAAATAGAGAGGATTCCCACAAAACTCTGCCTGGTCTGGAATTCCTTCCTGTTTTGTGTTCCACCGAGCTGTTACAACTCTTGAGCCCTTGCAATAAGAGGGGGATGCCACTTACTGAAAGTCAGAGAGCTTGTAGCTGTGTTAAGTATTCCAAGGAGAGATGGATGCAATTAAAAGTCAAAGTGATAAGCTTTTTTTCTTGAGGCAAAAAAAGCCAAACAAAAGCTTCCCCCATCCACTGCTGCACAATTATTTATTCTTTATGCTTATTAAGTCACCTGAAGAATCAGGCTGGAAATTTATGGCAGCTTATAAACAACATACAGAGCAATGTTATTTTCGGCACTGAAATTCATACTCACTTGCAGTATAATGAAATTTTCTTACTGCTGAAGATTCAGGCACTCAATATATGCTACTAAAACCTGGAGGAAAGCAGCTCCAGCAGTGCTTTTGGCATCAGAAATGGGTTTAGAGAGTTGCAATGTGCAGAATGTGAAATGCTTTGGAGGAAGATAAGAAATTGTTACCCAAAAATTGTAGTATTTCCTAGAGTTGTATTTTTAAATTATCTGTGGGGAGAGTGCAGGGTTGCCTGAGAAAATGTGTGTTTAAGCTGCCTCGTCCCTTTGCAGCCCAGTGCCTGCATCCACTCCTGCCTGCAAAGCTCCAGCTGGATTTCCAGGTGTTTCTGGCAGCTCTGGTGACCTGATGGCCATCAGGGAAGGATGCTTGTGGGAAGGGTTGGGAGCAGTGTGGTTTGAGAGAGATCTGACACTAAAGAGTGTATCTGGGCATGGCTGGAGTGGAAAACCTTGCTGCAGAGAGAGTCTATCCCCACTGGCCAGTGCTGGATCTCGCCACCTTCCCTGGGAGGTCCCTGCCATAACTGAATTCCTTTGATCCTGTTCTGCTTTACTGATGACAAACATAGGTCAGCATCCTGGGTTTAGATATCTTTTCTTGGTAAATTGACTGGCTGGTGGGTCCTGCAGGGCCATGTCACGTGAATGAATTGATTGTGGGTCTTTCCAGCACGTTTGACTTTTCATGCCTCATATCTTGCAGTTCCTTTACTTGTTCAAAGGTTTTTCACACTAATCACCTGGGCAGTAGTCACCAGTCTGCCCATGCTGGTCAATAGATCAGGGGAAAAAAGGGTTTATCTGGTTTCTCCTTTATTTTTTTAAAACCTGTTTCTCAACAAACAGATAACTCCCAGGTTTGCAATGGGCAAGTCCCAGTTTCCTTACAGTGCGCTCTGTTTTGCCATGCTACTTTTAAAAAGTAAAGAAGAAAAGCAGGACCTTTCCCAGATTAGAAAATAGGTGTGGAAAGCACCCACTTGAGGTTGAAATTAGTCTTGTTTTCCTCAGCTGGCAGTGGCCCAACCTGCCTGCCCTTGTGCCAGGCTCTGCTGCAGTTGTCTCATGTGGCAGTGAGCTGGCCTGAGGGGCTGTCACAGCGATACCAGTGTCACACAGCAGTGCTCAGGCTTGGGGATGGGCTTATATTTTTGCTCTTCCTTTCCAGGAGTAATGGAATTCAGACTGCCAGCAAACACCAGGGATCAGCTGTGACCGAAGGTACGGAGGGAGAAAGAGGCAGTGACTTAGCCCTGCTTGGCCAGCCTGTCCTTTGGGGTTGTGTTTCACCAGGGTTGGAGTGTCCCACCTTGCTCAGACAAGCAGCAGGGCTGGGACAGAGGGTTCTGGAGGCTTTTCCTCTCACTGCAACCCTGGGATGGTGGGGCTGAGCCTCTGGGGACTTGCAGTAGTGGGCTCTGCCTACTCCTTTCCCCTGCCTCTGTTTTCTCAGCCAAGCTGTTCCTGCAGAGCAGGGAGGATGCTGGCAGAGCTGTCCCCCATCCCAGGGAGGCAGGAATGGTCCAGAGCCCATGCAGAGCATGGGGAACATCACAGCTTTAAGGTTTCCCCATGGTCCTTTCAGGTCCCTTTGCCTTCTGGGACTACAGTAATAAAGTGTCTGTCCTCTGTCTCTGCAGAGCAAGTAAAGGAAGAGTCGATGTCGAGCATCAGGGGAGCTGCCGAGTCCCCAGGACTGCCAGAGCTGCCTTCATCCCCTTCTGCAGCAAACGGGGCCCGTCCTTGCTCAGGTGGAGGGCGAAAGGCTGTGGGGACTCAGTGGTGCCTTCCCAGATCTGCCCCGTGCGTGCTGCTGCAGTCCCTGCCGCCTCGCTGTGTCTTAACGTGCTTCTCCAATAAAGATAACTCCTCAGCTTCATGTCACTTTTCTTCACTCAGCCTCAGGGGAGGGACACACGAGTCTCCACTTTGGCTTTGCACCACGTGCTCCTTAGGCAGTGAGCACCCTGAGGTGCACCAGCTGCTGTAAATACCTGGCGAAGATGTTGGACCCAAGGAGGGAAGAGTATGGTCTGGGGTTTGTGAGGTGGGGTCAGGGGTCAGGTTCTCTCTGGCTCGTTATGGGGTCTTGGGTCAATCACTTCACTGCCCTATCAGCCCTTTTCTCCTGCCTGTAAAACAAACATTAAACGATACTTACCTACCTCAGAGGGTTGTTGGAGATTTGTTTGGTTTACATCTGGAAATCTACAGAGAAAAACTGCTTTTACAGCACCCAGTGTCTTGGGCTGGCAGTTTAGATGATGCACTAAGTGTCCTCTTCCAGGCTTCTCATGTGAGGTACTGGAAAATCCAGACCACAGTTTGGAGCAATGCTGGGGAGTAGATACATGTTGAGTGGTCGTGTTAGGAGATGTGCTGAGCCCAGGAAAGGTCTCTGGGATTTGGAGATGTGAATTTGGTCGGTATTTCTTGCTGTGAGAGGGCAGAAGCACGGATGGCACCCTCAGGGCAGCGCGGGAAGCTCAGCCATTGCAGTGGCCCATGGACCACTGGCTGCTGGGTCACCCTCTGCCTTGGCCTGAACTTCCCTGCAGGCTCACGTCAATGCCTGTCTCAGGAACCACGTCCTGAGAAGGAGAGAAGGGCCCTTCGGGGTTCTGGTGCTGGGGCAGATGGAGAAGTAAGAAGTTCCATGGTATGGAATGGCTTAAGCTTTTTAAGGAAAAGTGTTGTTGTTTTGAGATGTTTCTAATGATTTAGATGATTCTAATTCATTTATATTCTGAAACTATGTTCAGATGAAGCCAGGCCTCTGAGCCCAAGGTTTCCCTGTTTTTTTGGGATCAGCGGATCTGGGAATGGGGATCCTGTTTGCAGAACAGGAGACACTGATGGTGAGTTAATAAAAATCTGCTGGCAGCTTGCACGTAGTTCCTGTACTTTCTTTTATAGCTGTTACTTAAAGCAAACAGGTTCTTTATTTGTATAAACTTTATTGCAGGACATTTCCAGAAGACCTTGAATGAACATTTGCAGTGTTTGAGTCCATTTTAGCTGTGACCTGATATGTAAACACTTTTCTCTTGCAGATAAGTCTGAAGTAACTTTCAGGTTTTGACAGGATTTTTTACCTAATACCAATTAATTTCATTCCCACTAAAGATGTAGAATTCTTTCAGTAAAGTTATCAAATCCTCTTTTTCCACTGCAGTTAATGAGAATTGATTTTTAAACTCTCAAAATGCTTACGCATGCATCATGTTTTATTGCAGATGATAATAACAAAAACTGATTTTATTATCAGCAAACTCTGCCGTAAGTGGTTGTTAATAGTTTGTACGCTTATTTCAAACGTGAGCAAACAGCATGATTTAGGAATCAGTTATGACTGCCTCTTTCTACATGGAAAATCCTCTCACCAAGTAGGAGTCATGTAGGGTGAGAGTTACCAGTTTGGGGCTGGTTAGCTGTTTTGGGGGATGCAGAGTTTGAGCTGAGATGAAACAAGTACACTCTCGAGTGTTATTTATGCAGCCTGAGTGTGATGAATGTCAGACAGTAAAAATGTTCTCTGATGATGTCTGCTCACTGATTCCAGCTAACATCATGTGCAGGGACATGTACATGATTTCATAAAAGCAGTGCACAATTTGTGGCTTAAAATAAATTCTTGCAAATGAAAATCAGTGCACTTGAAAGCTACTATGATTTGTAGTGATTTCAAGTATTTAAGTTTTCAAATAATGACCCGTAAAACCTTCATTAACTGTGCTTGAAAAGCAATAAACTGATGAAGACTGCCCCAGTAGCCTCTTCTGTCAGTATTTGAGCACCTTCTAAATTTCTCCTGCTGCCAGCAGAAATTATCATCCACAAAAATCGCAGCTGGTGATAGGGGATCGTTAATCAGATTCCAAGCCCATCTGCCGAGGAGGCACAGGACAGGGACTTGCTAAAGCTGCCTGTGCTGCTGTTAGCAGCAGTGCTGGCTCCATCCTGCTCCCAGCAGCCTGCCTGCTCGCTCTGCTCTTGCTTTCAACCTCCTTTTGCAGGTTATTCCGAGGGCTGGCTGGCGAGGAACGTCCCTGGTGGCACAGCAGAGCTCCGGAGGGATGCCACGTGTTGTTACTCCTGGGGAGAAGGAGGCAAAGGCTGATGAGGTGCTGGAGATTTACCACTTTTTCTTTTGTGTTTGCTCTTGGTTGCCCTTTGTGTTGCCCTTTAAAATGGTAACGAGGCCAAGCCAGTCCTCTGTGAAGCTGGAAAGGTACCAGCGCTCTGGGGACGCTTTGGTTTGCTGTAAATTACACTTTATTAAGAGTGTTGCTTGCCAATAACCACAGACCCCGTGTGGTCCATAGCAGTTCCTGAGGCTTTGTAGAACTGGCATTATGAGCAGACACTTTGGTCTCCAGCCTCTCAACGTGGTTGGGTTTTGAGCTGAAATGCCCTCTGCAGGGACCTCAACTGTCTTAGTATTTTTTTTTTCCTTTTTTTTTCATAGAAGGTGTCAGGAACTTATGCAACTCTTCAGGGCACACAGGTGCTGCTCTTGGTAGAGAGTGAGGACTGTTGACTCTGGCAGATGCCTCGGCAGACCTTGAACACCCCGTGGTGTTTTTCAGTCCTCTGTCCATTTGGAGCCTGGGAGCTCTGCCCAGCAGCTCCCTGCTGCTCTCCAGCCGCACCGAGGGAGAGCCCTGGTGGCATGGCCCCATGGTGTCCTCTGCCCCAGGGCACCTTTTGCAGGCTGCCACAGCAGACAGTGCTGGAAATCTTGCACTTTAGGGGCATTTGTTCCTTTAAGAACTTGGTGAATTGTGACATGGAGAGCTTGATGCTGTTTGTGCGGGGAAGCCCCTCTGGCTCTGCTGCAGAGCTCTCTTTTGTGGCTCTCTCTACATCCCTGTGGTGCTCAGTCCCACCACACAACTTCTGCATCTGGGTACCTGGGGATTTCAGTATTATTTGTCTGGATAATCACAATTTCTGCTCCATGGCCCATCTGCTTTCACCTTGGGGACTCATGAATGGGCTTCTCTCTTTCCTCTCTTTAGGGCTTCTGTTTGGCATCTGTTAGAACATCTGTCTTTCCCTGCAAGGCTCTCCCTACTACAGGGAGTTCCCTACTACAGGGAGCTCTCTGCTCTGTTCTGCTGCAAGATCTTTCCTGCTGCCCAGCTCTTCCTCTGGAACTGCAACACAAAACTTCCAATGCTTTCCTCTGTATGAAGGCATGAGCAACTCCACTCAAGTTGTTCACTAAAAATGAGATGCAATTGCTTGGAAATTAGAAATCCAGACCCTTGATGTAGAAGGTCCCAAAAGAAATATCTTAGTGCTGGGTGTAGTAACAACCATTGATGTGGCTTGAGGGTGGGAAGCATGGAAAATTTCTGCATTTAATTCTGAAAAATAGATGAGTTGGCTTTGTTGCCTTCTTGCCTCCAAGGGGTTTCTTCCTTTCTTGGCCAGTGTCAGTGAAATTCTGCAGAGATGGAGACAGATGATTCACAGCTGGGACCAGAGGTAACCTGGAGAGGCAGCAGAAGAAAGGGGTGGAGTGCTCACGTCCAGGGCTGCTCAGCCAGGTGGGATTTGCAGCAAAGGAAAATAAACAGGTGGATGTCAACACAGCATCACTGCAAGTGGGAGTTGCACAAGCAGAAAGGTGTAAACACAACCAAAGGTCTCCTTGTCCAGCGTGGGTGGAATGTGCTGCACCTGCTTCTCTGCTCCTGAAAGGCTCTGTCCTGAGGGACAAGTTCCTGGTGGAAAAAGCTTTGCTGAATCACTCTCTGTGAAGCAGGCAGCTCACTGGTAGGGTCACAGCATGGATTTTCCTCATGCACAGGGCAGGAGCCCAAAGCTGAGCTCTGTGGGCCTCGGCTGACACAGGCGACAGCAGACATGTGCTGTAGCTGCAGTGTTTTCTAAATCCTAGCTCCTTCTCTAGATCCTTGACAGGTATTTGCTCTCCTGTCCCTTTACTCTGTCTCCTATTGCAAACTGCTTCCCAAATTTAATAGCTTGGTTGGAAAAGAATTACTTTGCTCTTGACAGAACATGCTGAGTCAATCCACTTTAACTGCAGATTTGTTTTGCAAATAATATCTCCTTTCCGATAGGGTTCAGGTGTCATCGCTGTGGACATTGGCAGGAATTTGCTTGACCATGACAGCTTTTACAGAGCCTGGCAATTAAGTTGTCAGGAATCATTTTCCACTGCCAGGAAGCATTAATGGATCCTGCCCTTGGCTGGAATAAGCCCTTGGAGATGGATATTGTAATCGGGGGGAGAAGGGAGGTCTGCATCGATCCAAAGGTCTGGAGTCCTTGACACTTGGTGGAACTGAGATAAGGGAAAGGTCAGGAAACGTAGGGCAGAACATCAGGGGGAAGGAATGAAAACAAGGAATATGAATAGGGAGATGATCCCTCGTGTAGCAGGAAAGGTTGGCATTTGGAGAGGCTTTAGTTTTGCAGATGCACACTGCAAACTACTAATATTAGCAGAGCTCCTGGACATGAAAGCAAATATTTTTCCACTAGGTAATCCCTAAAATTGTGTTATTGTGGATTTGCTTTTCAAGTGAGAAAGATGTTGGAAATGTCCTTCTCTTAGAAAATAAAGCTGTGATGATTCAATGTAAGCTCGCTCTGTTTAAATTATGTCAAAAATAGATCTGCAAGCAAGGATTTTGATTACCAAATACAGAATTTGAAAGATTAAAAGTTAGTGAGCAATTCGGAGAATTTAGGATCCCAACCGAGAAGTCTACAATTGAGATTAATCCAAAGAATTGCCAAAAATCTCCTTACATAAAGGACAAAAAAAGTGTTCAGGGCCAATCTAAGTTCCATTACCTGAATAGTGGGCAAACCTTAAGGAGATATTTGAAGAAAACTAAAGATACAAAGCGTAAAGAGATAACATACACAGTGAATTTTCAGGAAGCAAACCGTGCGTGGGCTAATACCAATCTTTGCAAAGTTGGCTGACTTCCTAGGTAAAGGAAATACAGTACATCTAGTCTGTGCAGACATTAAAGGCATTTGGCCTGCTGCCCTGGGGGTTGGTGTCACTTGGGCTTAGTAAGGTGGGTCAGGGCTTGGCCATGGGGGAGGTGGTAGCAGGTGAGCAGAAGGTGCCATGGGAGTTATCAGTGAACAGCCAAAAAGATGGATTTTTAGGACCAAACTTAGTATTTTTGCTCCTTGCTGTATTGCAGGAAGAGTTGGCACGCGGAGCAGAGCACTGCTGGGTTTTTTCAACAGGAGAAGAGCAGGGTTCCTCCCGCAGAGCATGGGGTGACCTTCTGGGCTGAAATTGCCTGAGCTCAAACTGGGCTGAAATACAGCAGTGAAGAGTACAAAATCACGCTCTGAGGTTAAATAACAGGGGGTTTGGCTATCAGTTGACAGCTCAGTTGAAAATTATAGATGAGGAGAAAGTCCTAATTGCATTTTGGTAGGCACAGGGGAGATGTGAGCCTACAATGTGCTGCAGCCGTGCGAGGGCCAGCCCAGGGCTGGGCAGAGCGTGCGGGAGGAGAGGGGTCCTGGCACGGTCCCCACTCAATTCGAGCCACACGAAATCCCCTTCCTGGCACACACACTTGTATCAATCATTAGCCAGACATCCCGAGCTGGGTAAACACGTTTTTGGCTTTGAATGGTGATGACAGGCTGGGAGCATTACCTAATGAGGTGGGACCACTTGATAGCGTGGTGCGCTATATATTCCTGCTCCTCCCTGCAATCTTCCTCTCCCGCACAGAAAGCAGGCAGGCTGCTCTGGAGGGGTGTTCCTGGCTGCCATGAAGGTGACAGGAGGTTTTGTGAGGGCAGCTCTTGCCCTTTGCTGCTGCTTGGGTGAGTATTTCCTGGGGTACTGCAAAGATCGATCTGGCTGAATCAGAGTTGAGTTTTCATTTCAGTAAAAGCCTTTGGGTCTTGCAACATGGACGAGAACCTTGTTCCATGAAGAAATAGCCTTCCTGGGAGAGCACAGCAAAGAAATTAGGTTTCAAGATTGAGGTTTCAGCAAACATCATACCACTGTTACCTTCTTGGTCTGTAGGAGCAGTTCTAGTGCAGGGTAGGAGCTTGGCACGCGGTAATCCTGTGTATAAAGGCAAAATAAAACTGTAAGAAATGACATTACCCATGTGAGCAATATAAAGGCAAACTTTAGCCTCTAGGATTGCACTGGGAGTTTACTGTGCTGCTCCTGGTAACTGAGAACGATGTACTTGGAGATGGACAGTGCTGGTGGCGATAATTATCTTAAACATGCATGTCCAAACTTTTGAAAGTCAGGCATAAAAGTATCTTAGAAGAGGTTAAAAATCAAGACTATGGAATTGAAAGTATCTGTGTGGCTTACCTGTAATGTTTTAGGGGTGGATAAACATATGTGCTCTCATATGTTTTATCTTCCCTCAGAAGTGCAATAAAACTTTATTTGGTAACTTTTAATACATCCTATGGCCATTTACTGGAATAATGTAAAACTCCATATTTTCCTAAACAAAATAAATTAATGTTGACTAATCACCAAATTTAACTCATTTCATGAAAATATTTACATATGCATTCTCTGCATGTCAGTAATTCTTTTTTTTTTCTGTCTCCATTTTTTTCTTTCAGGTACTGCCTTTGGAGGTCAGGTGAGCTAAAGATCTATTTATTATGTTCTATTCAGGCTTCTGGTAGAGTAGAAACAGTATATAGCTACTTGATGAGCACATGGGTTAAACCTAATGAAATCTTTGCTGTTAAAATAATATTTGCCAGTGCATGGTTGAACGATGTTGCCAATTTCACGAGACAGTAAAAGATCCCCATTTTTTGCAATATTTTCGGTTCATTAAATAAAATGAAAAAGCATGAAGTAATTGTACACTCTTATTCTATTAACTCTTAGACATTATTTAGTTACTCCCAGCCAAAGGCAGCAGTTTGCCTCCTCGTGAGGAAAACTGTCTTAGGATGACACGTTCGAAAGCATCGAACACTGCGACTCTGGTAATTGTTTCTGTACAGCAAGACTCAGAGAACTGTGTTCCTTGCATAAATTTCTACACCTATATCACAGAGAGAAAACCAGCAGGGCCTGGATTCGTCTGCAGGTTCCTCCCACGCAGCTCCGAGCCTCCCGTAACTCACCAGAGTGCAGCACGATCTGCAAGGATCCGCTGCTGAGCCGAGGGGCTCCCAATTACCACCGCCTTCATTAGGCACTGTCTCACCCACAGCCATCCTGCCTCCCTGGACCCCGGCAGGAGTGCATAATCAGAAACTTCTGTAGGGAAGATTCCCTCCTCCTGACTGCCTGAGCAGATTCCCAATAATGCCTCTAATTTGCCTCCCAGCAGGAGCTGCAGGCACGGCGGTGGTGGGAGGATGCTGGGGGGGTTTCACTCAGTGAGGGAGCCAAAATCGGGGCTGATTCTGGGCTGCTTTCTCAGCTTGATTGCAGCCAGTACTCCAGTGGCATTACCAAGGATGGGAGGTCTTGGGTAGCTTGCCCAAGGGACTTGAGACCAGTCTGTGGCACCGATGGCAACACGTACAGCAACGACTGCGGGATCTGCCTCCACAACGCGTGAGTATTGCTGGGAACCCCGCAGCGGGTGCCAGGCAGGGGTGGCAGCTTTGTTCCCCAAGGATGGTCTGGGCAGAGGAGCGTGTGCCTTTGCAGCTGGGTGCCAGCACTACCAGCCTTGAGGTGATGCTGTTCCATGATCCCTGACACAGGCCTGCTTTCTTCCAGGGAGCACAGCGCCAGCGTGGAGAAGGAACACGATGGAGAATGCGACCCAAAACCTGTCGTGGTAAGACAAAGTCTGTAATGGGGGCAGTTCAAACACCGTGCAGGATGAGGACAGAATGTGCACAGCTGGTCTGCGCAGCCCAAAAGGAAATAAAATCTGATGATAACCAAAGCTAGGAGGATTTTCATGTGTTATCTCATACCACGTCTATTATTTTCTACCTCAGACTTCTAGCCCCTCTAATTGGGAATGAAATACAAATAATATGTTGGCTGAAGGTTGGATCTCACCACCTGGATAGCTCCAGCAGGATCCTATGAAGGACGTCACAAAACCCAAATCACAGTCCTCATTAATATACCATTTTTTTTCCATTGGGAGAGAATTCCCATAGAATTTCTGGTTTCTACTTTTGACAGTGAAATTACTTTGATGCTGGATTTGTCCCCAAAGGCTGAGGGAGAGTAAAAAGACTATGTAAGAGTGTTATATCTTTATATAAAAAATGTGTTGTGTTTTTTTTTTTCCTCTATTCCTGCTATTTTTACAGGTTGATTGCAGTAATTACCGAAGAGCTGTAATAGACGATCACGTCGTGGTAGCGTGCCCAAGGATTCTGGAACCAGTCTGTGGCTCAGATAGCTTCACTTATGACAACGACTGTGGGATCTGTGCCTACAATGCGTAAGTCTTGTGCATGGAATGTCCTTCTGGATAATCAGCAAGCTGAGGCTCTCAGAAGCACTTCTGTAAAATACCAGTTTAAAGGCAGGTGTCTCTGTAGGTCTCCTTGCTGCTGGCTGCTTGTGATTCTTCAGCCAACTTGAGTTCTCTTGCCCATTTTTTTGTCTGTGCTCATGAAGGGAATCACAAAAAGAACCAGAGCAGAGCCATGAACAGATCAAAGTGTTGCTTGTAACACCTAATTACTCCTAACACTTGATTCTCATGGGAGGTGGGAATACTGTGCATTAGCAGCTGCCATCTGCAGGGCACATTCAGAGAATTCAAGCAGTTGTAATGTCCCACAGGGAGGGTGGGACCCTGCTTTGTTATCCTAGTGCCTCCAGTGTCACGGAAAAAATTATTCTCAATGCTCCCTAACCAAAGCTTTTCTTCCTTTCAGAGAACATGACACCAATGTTACCAAAATACATGATGGGCCCTGCAAGGAATCTGTTGCTGTAAGTGCAATAGAAGTCAAAAATCCATCTCTTAGGGCTGCTAATAAAATCCTGAGGACCTCACAAACTTCCCTAGGAAGCTGCAAGAGGTCCACAGGACAAGGTGCATGATGGTCCCAGTCCATTATTTGCTTTTCTGCATGGTGGGGGTGGATTTGGCCTCCTCACTGCTCCAGAGAGAAGGTCACCCCATGCTTACCACACCAAGCTGAGGAGAGGAAGAAGATGGATATGGGACAGGGAAGCTGACTTGCATGCCCAGGAGAAGGTGGAGGGGCACAAGATTTCTCTTGCCAACATGCTGTGCAGGTTGGCAGTTTTCTCTCTGGAGACCATAAATGTTTCCACCCTCAGCAGCAGGGATTCAAAACTCCCATGCTGGTTGTGTTCACAGATGTAGTGAGACTCATAAGAGCATTAACCATAAATATTTATAGAGCATAGTTTATTGTGTTTTAGTCTGAGGCTAACAGTCTGATGCCTCAGAAAGAGAAGCTTCTGTATTTCAGCACTAAAATTCTGGGATGCGGGAAGTCCTTTCTCCACCTGATAGATAACAATTCTTTCCTATCCTTTCAAATCCTGTGATGAACTACAGGGAATCTGAAGTAAGAAGTAATCACAGAGCTGGAAAAGTGTGGAGAAAACAAATACAAACCCAAAAAATATTATTCAGATTTACAGCTGTTGAAAAATTTTTCTTACCAAATTCAAGACTTTTTTTTTTTTAATGAGACTAGGCCCAAAATTTTGTACATGTTCTTCTGCCTGAAGGTTCCCTTCTCCTAAACAGTTCTTTTCCTTGACTCCTGGAGAAGTAGGATAATACTCAGAAATTTCATTTCTGATTGGAAATTTAGCTTCAGTGTATCAGGGCTTTGTCCTGTTGCAGAAACACTGGAGGCTGGGGTACAGAACAAAAAGATTTTGAATCAACTTTTCTTGCATAGCAAGGGCTCCACCAGAGCTATTTGTCCTTATTTTGCCAGGTTGACTGCACCAGGTACCGAACGCAAACCACTAAGGACGGCAAAACGTTGGTGGCCTGTCCAAGGGACCTGAATCCCGTTTGCGGCACAGACGGCACCACGTACGACAACGAGTGCGCGATCTGCGCCCACAACCTGTGAGTGCCGTACCCAGAGTGCTCCTTCCGAGTGCCCTGAGAACCATCCTGCTGCATTTCTGCTCCTGCCTATTTCTTCAAGTCTCCTAGAAATGGGGTGGTTTTGGATTTGCCTTGAGTTTCTTTCTGGCGCCTTCTGTGTGCTCATCAAGAGTCGTAAGGCACCTCCTTGGACGAGTCTGTGGGCTGGGCAGAGGAAGGAACAATTCAGAACTTTGCTTTAAATTGCATGTTGTGAGAAGATGGGATGAGCTTGTTAACGAGTAAAGCAGCCATTCTGAATGCTTTTTATAGACTCTGAAGCCATGGCTTGCTTCAGGTTGCACATGACTTTGACCAAGAGGCTAAGCATTTATTTTATTGTTTCCCTCTTCCAGGGACCAAAGGACCCATGTTGGCAAAAAGCACAGTGGACAGTGCAGAGAGAAGACTGCCGAGGTAAGTGTTCAATATAAGGCTTACTCCTCGTAGCTGCATCAACTGAAGGGTTCCCTGAGGTGACATCTACTCTGAAAGTGAGCTGGCCTGAAGCCTGGCTTTCTCCACATGTCTTTAAGTCTTGTAAGCTCCTTGTGTCAAGGATGCCTAGAAATCCCACCTGTCCTGAGGCAGGTGTCCTCTGGGCCCTCCTTGCCCAACAGCCCTGGCAGATGGGCTGGATGAGAGCTATGCACAGAGTTCTCATGATGAATTCACACCTACAGCAGTCTTTGGGGTGGGGACATATTCTGAAGTGTGGAGCACACCTGAAGTTTTGATCAGAGTGTGTCAGCTGAGGAGTCCCAGAGCTGCTGTGTAGGACATGCTGACACACAAATGTGGAATTTGTTCAGTTTGGGCTTTGATCTTCCTTTGATGATGCCCTTCAAATGCAAAGTCCAAGTCCTTTCACTGCACAATTAAAAACGGGCTATGTTTTAATTTTTTTTTTCTTTTCTGACATATCTTGTAGTTGGGACTGACCAAGGTGCTTAAGCCAGGGATTTGGCACCTCACACACTATGCAGTGCTGTGCGGTTCCCCCTGTGTGTGAGAAGGTTCAGGCAGAGCTGACTCAGCCTGGTTTTGCAAGAACTGAGTCGTAGCACTGGTATTGTCTCAGCATCCCAGCATTAGAGACATGGCAGGAGGTTATGATGGAATTTTTTTTTGTTGGAGAACAAGGCCTTCCTCAGGTTTGACCCTGCTGCTTTTTTGTAGCTTGATTGCAGTAAATTCCCAGCCAGAAAGGTGAAGGGTGGCAAAGACCTGGTCCGCTGCCCCAGGATCCTGCACCCAGTGTGTGGCACAGACGGGTTCACTTATGACAACGATTGCAGCATCTGTGCCCACAACGTGTAAGTATTGTACAGAGGACTCTCTTCTGGAGTGGCAAGCCAGGGTTAGTGCTCCAGATGGCTTTTCTTTTGGTACTAACAAGTCTGTGTTCCTCCTTCAACCTCTTGAAGCCCTTGTCACCTGGATTTTGTTCCCTGATGCTCTTTTTGCTCCTCAGGGGAGCTGTGGGAGAGCCAGCTCTCAATCTGAGCACTCTGTGAGGACTGTGATATTTGGGCAGGGGAAAGAGTGGATGGGACTGTGATATTTGGGCAGGGGAAAGAGTGGATGGGACTGTGGTATTTGTGCAGGAGAAATAGTGAATGAAGCTCTTATTTAGGATACAATGGGGAGACCTGACGGGTCTGTTACCACTTAGAATTACACTTCCTAATGATGGGGAGGAGCTGGTTCATCAGGCAATCAGGTGCCTCCTTTATCATATAGATTGGCTCTGGGTTTGGTTTGCTTTCTGTTGCATCTGGGAGTCGCAGGGCTCAGGTGGTGAGCGTGCTAACCCCAACCTCTCCCTTTCAGACAACACGGGACCGATGTTAAGAAAAGCCACGATGGAAGATGCAAGGAGGAAACTGCTCCTGTAAGTGTTCTTTTAGCTCTAAAATAAGCACCATCTACTTTCTCTGCAATCTCCAGGAAGACCCTGGCTGGGCTCAGTGCACCCAGGCATGGGTGGAGAGTGAAGCATGGGGCTCATGCCGATGCTTTGCTTCTCCTCAGCTGCTCACAGCTGCCAATGTGCTGTACAGGAGGGAAAGAGAGGATGGGGGCAGGCTGGGCCTTCAGAAACAAAATGTCCCAGTACTGCCAATCTCTGAACAGAAATCATCAGAGGCAGCCCAAGAACCATGCAGCCCATTTTAGCACAGTAGGAGAGGAGGCAGAAGGCTGTGTTAGATGTCTGTGTATTTATTCAGTGCTAGGATTTCCATTGCACTGGACAGGCGGGTTAAAAAAATCCTTGTACTCTGGTCAGCCAGGACAAGTCTGCTCTCAGGTATGTGTACAGAAATAGCTTTATTATCCTGCACAGTGACAATATGTGCTGATAATATCTCAACACATTTATTCTGCTTATGCAGAGCAGCTCTGAAGCACCAAAAATAATTTCATGCATCCTGAGGGACTGCAATACATTTTCTGTAGAAAAGGCACGTTGTTAAAATGTGGTCTTTGCTTTAATTTGTTCTTGCACCACGTGGAAAATATGGATAATAAGAAACACTGCACTGGGGAGACTATGCAAAATGACAGTGAAGTGTCAGTAATGCTTGGCTAATGTTGACTGATTTCCAGTAAGTGTTTGTCTATTGATCCTCAAATATTGAAACTATTAGATTCTGTGTATTGTAAATATTTTTGCAACAGAAGCTGGCGAAACAGTTCTTGCTGCTCTCGGAAATGCTGGAACAAAGTCTCGGATATAGTAAACTATCTCAAGCTGCACTTAATGTCAAACACTTTAAATCAGATTCCTCAGGCTGAGTTAGGGGATGTTTAGTTTAGACATTAGGGAAAAAAAAACTTCAGTGAAAGTCTTGTCAGTAATTGGAATAGGCTGACCAGAGAATTGGTGGAATCAGTATTCCTTGGAAGTGTTCAAAAGGCACTTGGATGTGGCACTTGGGGATGTGATGTGGTGGTGAACACGGTGGTTCTGGGTTAATGGTTGGACTCGATGATTTTAGAGGTCTTTTCCAATCTTTATGATTTTTTGAATGCTTGATTTAAAATTTGTATATAAATTCTGCTCTAGGAAAATAATATTTTTTTCCAGCTGTTCCTTTCTTCCCTCTTCTAGCAGAAAATACCGAGCTACAATTACATAATTAATTTCTAATGCAAGTCTACACTTTAAAAACCCTCTGATTTTCCCCTGCCAAAGGCCTTTGAAATCTAGAGGACCAGAGTGGGCAGACTGCAGATGGGACGCTGACCCAGAGCTGCTGTTTTATCTCCCCAGCTTGACTGCAGCACGTACCTGAGCGGTACCAAATCCGGCGAGGTCATCGGAGCCTGTCCCTTCATCCTGCGTGAGATCTGCGGGACAGACGGCGTCACCTACAGCAACGACTGCACCCTGTGTGCCCATAACATGTGAGCCTTGCAGGTCATCCCCCCTCCAGAGCCCCACAGAGTCATTTGTTGAGCATTTTTAACTCTGCTTTCTCTTCCAGGGAATACGGAACCCAGGTTGCCAAGAAGCACGATGGAAGGTGCATAGAAGCAGCTCCCCAAGTAAGTGAAAGCTGAAGGAAAGGAAGAGTTTGAGCAGGTGCCAGCTGCACAACCTGAGCAGATGCTGGGTGGTTTGGGTGGTGTAGCCTCCACAGGGGTCACACTTGTGCTGCCCTTCCCTCTGTGGGTGAATGTCACCCTCCCATCAGCAGGAGCATTGTGCACTTCCTGCACGCAGTCAGGAAAAGAAAGAAGAGAGGACAGGTGAGGATTGAGTTATGAGACAGGTAGAATAAATGATTTAAGGCTTTGCACAGAGAATGCTTTTCCCACAGCACTCTGTCATAGCTGCTGCAGGAACTTAGCAGAATGTTTTGGCAAAATGGGCAGGGGATGCAGAGGGCCCAGGGAACCCGGTGCCTTCTCGATGCTTGTGTTTTACAAAAGGATGTTCTGCAAAGATTAGAAAATTGCCTGTGTTTTGAATGCTGATACCTAAGGTATCAGGGGATTCAAACCCACCTCTGGTTTTGGTTTTGTGTTCTTTGTTGTTTTTTTTTTTTGTAAATGCAATGTAATCTAATATATACCAACATGAATCTTGTAAAAATACCAGATTAACTATATTTGGCCAGCTCTAAACCATTTATTCTCACTGGGGAAAAGAAGAACAAAGCCACCTCATTAGCATGTGTTTGAAAGAGTCAACATCCCGAGTCAGATATTTCATTTCTGTACAAACAAACAATGAAATGTCATTCCTTTGTTTCCCGAGTACGCTCTGTGCTCAGGCCGGGTGAGATACATAAATCAGGAAAGAAGAGTTCATACTGGAGAAACTGGGAGTGCTAAAACACAAGGCCAGCTCCTCAGCTGACGTAAATCAGCTTCCACTGCTGTCAGTCCTGCTGGCAGGTCTCAGGGCTCGGAACTGTCCCATTGCAACAAAAGACCTGTCAGCGCATCTCCCCTCCATTCTTGTGGGCCATGAAAAACACCTTGGTCACAGTCAGCCCCCTTGCAGGAAGTGCATAAATTGTGCCACTTTGATTTACAGATTATTTCTGAGCTGCCTTTTGTAATATCCTGGTGGGTTCAGTAAGGTATAGGGGCAGTGATGAATGCAGAGCTCAATGAGTAATGTCTACCTTCCAGCCTTGATTCAGTCTTCTCCAGGGAAGGCTGTGAAAGGAAATTGCTAGTTTTCCATGAAGAACGAGTTAATATATAACTGTAATTTGTCATCTGGCAGATCCTTTTAGAGTCTGGCGTAGGCAGATTTAGGCAGAGGCATAAGCAGGGGCGTTGTGTTGGGGCTCCCTTGCACGGAGTAGAGCCCATGGCAGAGCTTTTGCTGTCCTTGGTTTCCCCAGCTGAACTGCAGCCAGTACCCCAGGTCCACGCTGAAGGATGGCAGAGAGCTGATGGCCTGCACCATGATCTACGACCCCGTGTGCGGCACCGACGGCGTCACCTACGCCAGCGAGTGCACCCTGTGTGCCCACAACATGTAAGTGCTCCTCTTCCTCCCTGGGGGATTCAGAGTTCGGCTCTGTGGCAGCCAAGTAATCTTCAAGGGCTCTCTCCAAAACCTTGTGCTGAAGGGGTTTTGTCTGTCTGCCCCCGTTTTCCTGCTTGCCTTGGTTGGTGTTTGACACGGGTGTTCAGCCCCACGGAGGGGGTGCGTCAACTGGGGACAGTGTCTGGTGTCTAAGGGGGCATTTGTGTTGGTGCTGGGCAGCTGGTGCTGAGCTGGGTGATCCGGAAATCTCTGTGACTCCATGGCAGTGAGGTTTGTTCTTGCTCTGAGGCTGTAACAGGGAAGGTCGCGGTTAATAACAATCTCTCCTTCCTCCAGGGAGCATCGGACCAACCTTGGCAAGAGAAAGAACGGACGCTGTGAAGAGGATATTACAAGAGTGAGTGGGAAAGGGTGGGAATAAAGAGTGAAGTTCAGTGTCACGCTCATGGGGGACTGTCTTCTGCTCTGGGCTACACATTGGGGAATGGTGGTGTTCACACCTGAGGAGATCCCCTGGGAATTTCACACTGCTCATAAACCAGCCAACATCCATCTCACTGCCCTGTAATAAAGCAGGAAAAGACAGTGGCAGTGAGCAGAAGCAGTACAAGATCATGTCTGCCATCAGGAGGACACTTGGAGTTGGTTATGATGATGTTACAGCTGGTTTCATTTCTCAGTGGTGTGTCTTTCCTTGTGCTGGGGGGTCACAGTTTGCTCTCTGCCTGAGAGATTCATACCTATTTTCTGTGTGCAGGCCCTTTGCAAGGACTTCAAAGAAGTCTCTCCTATCTGCACCTTGGAATACATGCCCCACTGTGGCTCTGATGGCAAAACCTACAGCAACAGATGTGCTTTCTGCAACGCCTACCTGTACGTAGAGGAGTGAAACCTTGCCTTTCATGATCAATTCCTGTGCCTGCTGTGAGCGCAGGGCTCTCTCATAATTCCTTTTTGTCTAACTGCTTGTGGCACATACTGGACATTTCTAGCTTTTTTGCATTGTAAGGGAAAATGAGAAGGGGCCATTGCTGTGATCTGTACTTGGCCTCCTGTTTGTTAACTTTAGAAGTATTTTATTGATTTTCACCAGCACTCAATCTGTTCCACAAGCTCACAAGGGCGTGTGGAAATTACTTCACCGAACCAACTGGATTGTACCAAATGAATGAAAGCATTCATCTTTCCTTAAATGAGGATAATGAAAGGGGGTATTTGGGTTTTTGAGACTGTTCTTTATCTCCAGTCAACCCTAAGCCGGCGCTTGGGCCAGTGAAATGAGGAAAGGGGTGTCAGCCACGTCTAATTCTCCTCTCTCCTTTTCTCACCAGGGAAAGCAGGACAACTCTCAACATCATGAGCTTGGCTGAATGCTAAGTCTGTGCTGGACTTCAGCCCAGGAAGACAAACTCCCTTCCATGTGACTTCCCATGGGCTGACCTTCCCTAGAAACATCCCTTCAGTCTGCCTTGTTTCCTTAGCTCCTGAAACACTTGTTCAATAAACTGACTTGGCAACATTTCTCTGTCCCAATGCCACATCTCTTCCCTTTTGCCCCATCTCCTCCCTGTCATGGTACTTCAAGTGGTGGGTGTCTGTTTTTCTGTTGATGTTATCCACCAAATAACGTGGATAAAATTTTCCTGCCATCGGTGTCAGTGCCATCCCTGCACTGATGAGGGCCTGGGCTCCCCTTGGAGCTCTCAGTTCCTTTCCTTACTCCTCAGGGTCTTCTTGTCAGTGTTAATCTTATCAAACCCTGATATCTCTGTATGACCTGATCACAGGCTCTCTCTTTACAGTCAGTGCAAGGAGACATTTTCCTCCAGAGCATGGTCCACCTCCTCCACGGGGAAATGCCAAGGATGTAGGTGGTGATTTGCTCTCAAGGAGAGCACTTTTTTGCTTGGGCTAGAAAGGGAAATTGGCTGCCTGGGCAAGAGGTGCCCTGTTCTCATTCCCACTGCCTGTGGAGCCTGTCTCATGGCAGAGAGAGCAGATGCTTCCACGAAAGGGGATCCCAGCCTGTCTCCACTGAGTTTGTCCACAATGTCAAGTGCTGTTTTAGGATGTAATCTACAGGAGGGGAATCTTGAGCTCCATTCAGCCATTCAGGGTCACAGACAGCAGAAGTGTCCACTCATGAAATATCTCAATTTATTAATGCTACGGAATATCTCCAGGACTGGTGGGCAATGATCACCCCTGAGGTGGGGGCAGCCCTGGTGCATCACTGAGCTGCTTTCTGAAGTCATTCAGGAAGGAAAAAGATGCAGAGGTTCACTTGTGACCAGTTTTAACCAAATGTATAACAAGTCATAGGAAAAGAGTTGATATCAGTATATGCCTGATAGCCATTTTGCCTACTTTTTAGAGGCCGAAGACTCCGAACTTGGTGATATAATTATGGTCATTTTGGTGGTCTGTATGGATGGCAGGGAGGCAGGGGGACCTCAGGGCTGCCCTTCATCTGTGGGCTGTACCACTGCCGCTGCCTCCACACGAGGTCACCAAAGCTATTGCAAGTCTAATATTTCAGGGATTCTTCTGGACTGCACTTAGTGCCTCCCTGATTCAATGTCCCATTGTAGCTCACCAGAGAATAACACAATTATTTGGATCGCTTTGGAAAGTCACTCTTTGAACTGTCAGGCTGGAAGAATAGGCTGAAGGCAAATGTTCCTGACTTGGAGATACTGGGGGTATTGTACCAGGGAATGAGGCCATAGTACCTCTGTGCCATTAGTGTCCATTTTCAAGATGATTTGTAACTAACAATGGCTTATTGTACTTTTCTTGGGTCTGTGTCCTAAAGTAAACGTCCTTTTGGTTTATATAACCTTTTTGCCACTTTCTGCTCAGGTGTTTTTGCAGAACATGCTGTTTTAGTCTTGTTTAAGTGTTACTTGGTTATCCTCAGGGATAACACCTGAATAATTTTTTTTCTTGTGGACTTTGGCAGCCTTTCACTTGGGCTGTGCTCTGACCGCTGGCTTTTGCAAGCCTTTGCAGTAAAGCTGTCAAGAGCCAACTCAATGGCATTATCTTGGCACAGCCAAAGCCTCCTGTGTGGAGCTCATTGTTTGATGACACCAAAGGCAAACAAGAATTCAAGGAGGCACGAAGTTGAGATTAAGTCCGAGCCATCCAGGGAAGCAGCCAAAGGGGTTAGAGGACAGAGGTTTCCATGCAGCACTCACCAGTAGGTTTCATGTAGAAGTACATAATGGAATAAATCACTAAAACTGGGCCAGGAAATGGGAAAAGCCTGACATCGGAGTTTAAATATCCCCCAGGCTCAGGGGTGTTTTATGAAGCAATATAACTATAAAAATAGGGCAGTCTTCTCAGGGACAACATGGTTTTCTGTGCCTTGGAGTTATTTTTCAGCTGTTCTGTGGTTACTCACTGAGTATGTGTTACTTAGATGATTTCTTTCTGCTTTGTGTTGGAAATGGCCTCAAGTTGCATCAGGGGAGCTTTAGATCAGATATTAGGAAAAATTTATTCATGGAAAGGGTTGTCAAGCACTGGAAGAAGCTGCTCAGGGAAGTGGTTGAGTCACTGACCCTAGAGGGATTTAAAAGATGTGTAGATGTGGTGCTTCAGGACATGGTTTAGTGGTGGCCTTGGCAGTGGTAGTGTTTGGACTTGATGATCTTAAAGGCCTTTTCCAACCTAAACAATTCTATGATGAGGAGGCAATGATCAGGCAAAGACAAGCACATTCAAGAGGGAACACTGAATTTTCGTGGCTTAGGAGAGAGGTAGAACAATACCAGATTTCAAGTGCCACTAAGAGATTTGAGAGGTGGTTTCAAGGCACAGTGTACTGAGCTGGGTGCCTGCTTGGGCACAGACAGAGGAATGGCTGGAGAGATGGATGGATAGAGGTTTCTGTGGTGGGAAACAATGAGAGATCACAGAATAGTTAAAGCTGGAAGGGACCACTGGAGGTCATCTAGTCCAATCTCCCTGATCAAGAAGAGTTCCCAATCACCTTATGAGCTCAGTGCTTGCCAAACTGCAAATATCCTCAGTAGCCATCTCTGTGTAGGTGACAGATGCTTTGGTGCTGCTCCATCCCTGCTCAGGTGCGTGATGCTGCGGAGCCCTGGGGCTTTCTTGCTCACCTTGAGCTGCCTGAGCAGCTTTAAAATCGTCAAGTTTGCCTCAAAAACCATTCCACAGTCATGCTGTGAAAGCTTGGTTCTTAACTTCGGAAGAGGCACTGAAAGGATCAGATGCAAGCATGGACTTAGTCCTGCTCCAGTGGACTCTTGTTTCTGCACTCTTGCCATGAACAGAAGCGGCCTGATATCCTCAGTCAAGGATGCAGCCAAGGGAGAAATGACTCTGCAGTGCCTGCTGTGGCTGCAACACGAGGCATCTCAAATGTAGTGCTGAAATGCAGCTGGGGCCTCTCCAGATGCTGCCTCACAGCCGCAGCCCTCGGCTCCGGGGAGCGGGGCCGGAGCTGCCAAGGCTGGACCAACTTTGACGTGTTTCACACTGATGACGATCCAGCCTCGGGATGTGTGGCCTGTAAATGTACCAGAACGTATCACAGAGGCAGTGTTTTAAAAACATAAACGTCCTCTCTCTTTCCTTGTTTGTCTGACTTATCTTTATGGCGTTATCAATGTTTTCTGAGTCTACAGTCATTTTTCTTACAACACAAAGAGGGGGAAGAATGAGGCGAATCATTTAAATTTTGATTGATAAGTGGAATGTAGAAAACAATACTTGCTCTTTTCATATTGAGCTGGGAATTTTTTTTCACCTTTTATCAGCACTCACCCATCTGCAACATGAAAAAAAAAAAACCCCACAACTTTTCCTTGAGCGTGGCTGTACCTAATCTTCATTCAAACACTTTATCAAAAATATCTGTGCCTTTCAAAATTATGTCTGCTGATAATTTTCCTTGGTTTAGCTATTTTTTCATATACTGCATTTGTTAGTGAGGCATGTGGATGGGCTCAGACACTCTGTCACTCTCTTGAGGGATGCTGGAGAGTGACAAGGCTCATCCCACTGATTTTTAAATATTCATTTCAGAAGAATATTTAACTGATTTTTAAAGCATTTTTATAACCATATGTTCCTCAAAAAACAACAAAAAAAGAAATCCAGAAATAATTATTCAAATTCATTGTATCAGTTGCACCATCCTATTTAACTGACTGTTGGCAAAGAAAATAGTTTGGGAACTTAAAAAATTTCCTTGGGCCTCTGTGTTTAAAGACGTATATAGCCCTGGTATGCACCCGTTTCATCCATCAATGTGTTCACACTCAGACATGTTCATTCTCTTGTTGTAATTTAATGTTTGGTACAGTTTTATTTGATTCTTTGCCATGCCCTGGGCTCTGGTTGCGTGCTCTCCGCGGATCAACGAGTAGAGAGGCAGAAAGCAGGGAGCAGCAGTGGAAGGAGCTTGTCTCCAGCTGGCAGACATCCACACAACCCAGGAGGGGTTTCCAGATTTTCACCAGCTGAGGTGAGGCCCCATGACTTTAAACATAACGTGAAACTGCAAAGAATGAGCGTTCATACAGCGTGCTGCTTCCTGCTTATTTTTCCTGCATAGAAGTAAAACATTAATTGTGTTCAAGCCCCCTGAAGGACGAGGAATGTTTGGATGTATTGCTTTGAGCTCTTTCTCCCTGTTCCCTTAAAGCTGGGCTGCAGCCCGTGCCCCAGGGCCATTGCTGAGGATGGCCAGTCAGGGCCCCCTGACCAAGTGCTGGAGCAGATCTGTGGCACAGATGGTTCCACTTACACCAGTGAATGTGGGATCTGTGCCTATAAAGTGTCATTCCGATGGAAAGAAGATGCTTTCTGAGTGACAGTTCCCTAGCCCCTGGCCTCTCCCTGCGCTTTTCCAATTTATCCTCCTTTTCTCCCTCTCCACTTGCTGTTTGTGCTCGCGGGTAAATCAGGAAGATTTAGCAGAGAAAAGAAAATAGCTGAAGAAAGTACCCGGAGTGGAAATTCAAATGATGCAGCACATTCAGATGGCAGAGGTTTGTTGACTGATAGGTTTATAATAGTCAGAGACAGTAAAACCACTTCATTGTTGGTGCTTAACTCAGATGAACTCTCCTTCACTTCCATCATTTGGGATTTTTATGTACGTTCCCAGCACTTGCATCCCTTTGGGAAAATGGTCACACCGAGTCTCTAAAGACAAACTTTCCCTTCCTCAGAGAACATGGGGCACTCAGGGCCTTGGGAACAGCAGCCATCCCAGTGACTAAGAAGGAAGGCAAACGAAGAAGCAGCCTGAACTCCCCTTGCTGTCTGTGGCAGCATCCCAAACAGTGTCAGCCGGATGCTGAGCAGGCAGTGCACGATTGGACGTAAGTGATGCATGTACCTTCTGTTGACATTTTATTTGGCAGTGATCTAACACAAGCTTTCTAATATTGCTGTTCTCCACAGGCTGCATTCCAAAGTGGGAAGAGAAGGATGGCAAAATGATGCAAAATATGAGACAAGTTAGCAGAAATATTTCTTTGCTATGGAAGCATTCACAAACAACCTCCACTGACAGCAGCAGGAAAGTGCAGAATAACCTGTTTCAAGACCAGCAAAGGAGGCACACAAAGCCTTTGCAGAGATCAGTGCATTCAGCTCTCCTGAGATAAGAATGTTTTGTCAGATTGCAAATGGGCAGTGCCCAAACCAGGGGATGTAGGGGCCCCGTGATTATGTATAATACAGCAGTTGTCACGCATGTATAATGTATTAAGTAAATAACTGGGTTACTTTGCTGCTGCAACAGTTCAGAGATTGTAGAATTCCTGCTGCCTACCTCAGTTTTCCTGTAAAACGGTAAAATCCCATAATTTGGCATCATGTTCCTTTCTGTCAGCACCAACTGTGCTTCACCCATGCCCAGATGCAAAGAATCAGCCAGTGGTCTCATTAAAGCTCAGGTCTGCAGAATTAATGGAATTGTTGCCCTCTCTTTTGATGTTAATAATGAAGATGTGTTCAGTGGTTCTGATGCTAATAATCCTTCAGCTATAGAAATTCTTTCCATCCAGTCCATCCTCTCCCAGCCAAGTGTTCAAGCAATAGCACCATGATATATCCTGCCTCTCACCCTCTCCTCCCTGCTGTTCCCACCAGGAAGAGCAGTGAATTTTCATTCTTAGCCTGTTGCACCTCTCCCTTGTTGCTGCTCTATTTACAAAATCATTCTTAAAAACCCAACCCTCATTCATCCCATATCCCAGGGGTTCCTGGTTTTATTCCCATACAGGAAAGCACGCACCTTCACTTGTCTTTTCTAAACATTGTTCCTCATGTATGTTTTTGCTGGTTTGTTCGTTGATGAGGTGAGACCTGGGAGCATGTTTTTGTTTGGTGCTCTGCTTGCTTCTGTTCTGCATCATCTCGTCCTGTGGTGTCACAGGGAAAAAAGGGTTTGCACGGGGATGTGATACCCTGACCTTTCTTGGGGCAGAGTGATGCCTGCAGGTTACAGTGGCACTCCTGGTTTCTTCCTCCAATATGAGATTTGTGCAGGGGGACATACTTCTGAAATGTTTATCTAACTTAAACCTCCCCTTTACAATTCCTCTGCTACACGTCACTATCTGTGTATAAACTTCTTCACCCCTGGTTCCCCCAAGCTGGCAGAGCCTCAGCTCACCCTGTGCTCAGCTTGCATGAAGCAAATCCCAGATCCAGACCCAAAGGGCTGTGGAGTTACAGACTTATGAATGATTTCAGAGCTGGTGCTGGTCCAAAAGCCCTGAGTCCAAGGCTTTGGCCAGTTACCCAAGGAAATTTTTCCTTGGTTACCTACTGCTCCTTGTAGAGCTCAGAAAAGTCCACTCCTTCTGGGCTCTGATCAAGAGCATGAAAGGAAACTGTAACTAATTTACAGCCAGACCTGCCCAAATCCCCAAACTGTGTGTTACTTACCAAGAGGAAGGAGATGTAAACATTGAAGGTTAATTACCCTCTTGTCAAGAAGACTTTGTGATCTATAGACATATCCGTCAATCTTACAAAACAGAACTGAGGGGAGTGAGCACCGCAGGCATGTCCCTATGATAAATTAATGAGACTTGGCAGCTCACTGTGAAGAGATGATCCCTGTGCTTCATGTGAGACAATAACCTGGCTCCCCAGCCAGCCTGGCCACAGATTTTGTGCCGCAGTCGCATCCGGGACGGTTATCCCTCTGTAAACAAACTCTGCAATGCAGCTGTCCAGGGATCAAACGATCTTCCTTGAGGCTTTCACTTTCCTCTGTGCTGCTCAACGTGCAGCAAGTGCTCATCCCAACCACACCAGATCACTTTTCTCAGCCCTGCCTGTCAGTCAGTTAAAATATCTTACTTCTGCCTCTCAGCCTCGCTCGGCAGTGACACTCCTTGGTGGGTCACGGAGCTGCCTGAAATCCGAGGGACACAGCCACGGTCCCCCTGCTGTGTGCTATTCTGGTGATGTGAGTGCTGCTACACGACTGGTAGTTTGAGAATGTGTTCAACTATTCCCCTGGTTTATATAACCTCAGAGCAATTTGCTTTCATAGCTGAACGTGCTGATTCGTTCTATTTTAACTGTGCATTGAGCTATAAATAATGTCTCATTGCAGATAAGAATCTATTGAATTTTATAATTTTTTTTCTGCCTTTGGAAGATTTTTCTCCTGAGCCCAGCTCCTGAAGGAGACTTTCCCAGCCCTAGCAGTGAAGCTGTCTGACTTTGTCCTGCCAGGCAGCCATGAGTGGTGTCAATCCTGGGTCAGCTGCCACTTCCCTGCAGCCACCTCCTTGTCGTTCCCGCTTGGGCTGTGGCAAAGATGAGACGAGTGCTCAGTGATGCAGAGCTGAGATCACTGAAGTGTTAGGGAAACTGATTAAACCAATGATTTCCTGTTCCTCTGATCAGCTGCAGGTTAATACCTCTGTGTTACCTCCAGCCCACCTTCCCTGCAGTACGTTCACTTCAAAGAGCAATAACCTGGGTCAGTGTCCAGCCAAATTGTGTTGTTTGCTGCCTCCTTTTCCCGATGTTCATTGTAGCATTTTCCTGCTTCCTCATGAGTAACTCCTGCCTTCTGCGATGGAGCCCTGACCTGATGTCCTTATCATCCAGAAACTTCTCAGAGCTGGAGCACAGCACGAGCTGGGGAGTTGAGGGATGGAGGGGTGTCCTCAGAGCTGCTGCTGCTGCTGAGACCCACGTCTGGTCCAGGCTGCAGCACAGCAGGGAAGTGGATGACGTTTTGGCAGCTGATTTTCTCTGGTGCAGGTAGCTTTCCTGGATATTCAAATGCTGATGCTCCTCTAGGGAAGGGTTGTGGTGGCAAAGTGCTAGGCTCCTGCAGAAGTGAGGGGACTTTAATATCATTGAGAGCTAATTATGTCCCAAAATTTGGATGGGTTAGTGTGTGGTTTTGTTTTAACAATGATTACAATCCACTCTTTCTGTTGTACGTGTTACTGGTTACCCCTTGTAAAAACGTTCTGGGAGCTCTTTGTAGAGCTTACCTGTGACCCTTTATTAAAGGCCGTAGGAAAATTCTGAGAAGACTCTCCTGGGTCACAGAGAAATATTATGGTTTTTTTATTAATAACAACTATTTATAGGAGAGGGAATTATATAAGTACAATATAAGTAAAGTAACTCAGGTTGTAAGAGCTCTCCAGAGGTCTCTGGCTCAAACCCTGCTCCAAGTAAGGCCAAAGTCAAAGGCAGGTCAGGGTGCCCAAGGCCTTTCTTTCTCAGCTGGGTTTTCAGTAGCACTGAGGAAGGACATGCATGGCCTCTCTGCTTTCTGTGCTTGATCATCATCATGGCAAGGAATAATTCCTCACATTTGTGCAGAATTTAATCCTTTTGCCATACAGTTTAGAGAAGACTCTGGCTCTGCCTTATCTATAACCCCATCAGGGAGCTGCAGATAGCAGTGTGATCCCAGCAGCCATCTATTCTCCAGGGTGAAGAAGCCCAGCTCCTCCAGGTTTCCTGGAATGCCCTGTGCCCCTGTCCCTGGGCAGCCTGCCTGCCTCTGCTGGACTCGCTCCTGTGTGTCAACATCTGCCCTTGTAGTGGGGCCAACACATTTAATTCATTGCATAAGTAATGTGAAACCGTGTTAGCCTTCACCTGCAGGGTACAAAGTTCTGCACATGGTCTTAGTAGTTCAGGAAAACACCGGCATTACCTGGATCAGGTTCTATTTAATAGTTCATAAACACATGGACACATTTTGATAGTGAGATGTTTTAATCATATCAGTGGTTTTGTTTGCTCTACTGCTCAGTTCAAATGAGGCCTTCAGGCACTGGGTAAGAGGCAGAGCTTCCATTTGTGCTGCACTGGTTTCTCCAGGCATGTGGCTCAGTGCAAATAGTTACCGGCCACACTGTGGCCAAAAGAAAGCCCGAGATGAAAACTGTCAGCCTGAATTGTGTCTAGCAGGCATTTTGGAGTGATTAGAGGCATTTTCATGGAAGAGCTAAAACTAATCATTATTTCCCACTTTAACAGCAGTTATTTGTTAATTAAATAATGATACAAACCCCAGGAGTGTTTAGAAAAGTGTATTAAATGATTTGCCATTCATTTATCAATGTGTTATTTATGCTGAGAAGTAGCATATCTGCTAAGAAAATTTTCCAGCCTCAGTTTTGATTCTTCCAGAGAATATGAAATCAATACTGAGAAAAGCCAGTAATGGGAAATGTAAAATAAGAAATTACATGAGTAAGTGAGAGAGGATGTTGTGTAATGGCCAAATCCTGCCCTGGTGTCAGCACACAGGCCTTATGGTGCTCAGGACCGTAACAGGCAGCACCCTGAGATGTGGCACTGCCTTTGCTTACCTGCAGATTACAAAATCACAGAATCTTTGAGGCTGGAAGAGACCTTAAAAATAATTTAATCCAACCCCTCTGCCACAGGCAGGGACATCTTCCACTATGGCTCCAAGCCCTGTCCAGCCAAGCCTTGGACACTTCCAGGGATGGAGCAGCCACAGCCTCTTTGGGAAACCTGTACCAGGACCTCACACTAAAAAATTTCTCCCTAATATTTAATCTAAATCTACCCTTCTTCTGCTTAAAGCCTCTCCATTCCCCCTTGTCCTATCACTCCATACTCTTGTCCAAAGTCCATCTCCAGTTCTCTTGCAGGATCTCTGCCCTCGTGCCGGCTGCTGCACACAGAGGATTTTCCTTTAGCCAAATGGTCATTAGCCATATGCTGCATCTGACTTTGAGGATTAGAAGACCATAATGAAGTGGATTACAGCAGATCAGTGGCAGGATTGCAGACCAAATCCTCTTTCTAACTGTTCTTCCAGGAGTAGCTAAGGACTGAGCGACCTGCCTACAGCATAAGCTTAGCCAGCTGTGGGATTTTTCCATGCTGTTATCAGAGGCGGGATAATCTGGAGCTGTAGCCCTGGGTGGGGAGGCTGTGGATGCTGAATGGCTGGCGGCTGTGCAAGGGTCTGAAACCTGGGGATTTCTGGGTGTCACTTTTGTGGCTTGCCTGGGGGGTACCTGAGTGGCTCAGGTGTTCCCCTTGAGTCTTGAGACTTGAGTCTCCCTGAAGTGTCTGTAGGTGAGAGAGAGAAGGAATGGATCTGCTGGGCATCAGACAGGCATTATGGTGGTCAGAGAAAATCTGGGTTGCCTGGGGCCAGTGCCAGACCCAGTGCTGAACCCAGCAGTTGAAGTGGAAAATTTTTCTCTGGTGTAACACGTGCCAGACTTTGGCAGGAAGGTGCTTTCCACTCGTCAGGAGAGGTTGGTCCTGCCCAAAGGACAGCACTGTGTGGGGCAGGGAGCAGCATGTGGGCACCAGGCAGGAGGAAACCTGTCAAAAGCTGCTAGGTTGAGAGCTGGGAAGGCTGGTGAGGATGGTTTGGAGAGGTCTTGGCTGGAGGAGGCAGTGGCAAAGTTCATATTTAACCCAGAAAGGTGTAGCCCCCTCCAACTCTGCAGAGCCTGCACAGGCAAAAGCAGAAACTGTGACATGTGGGGAGCAGCTCCAGTAACTCCTGCACAGGCTCAGGGAAAAGTGTTTGGCTTCCAGAGCTGCTGCTCACAAGACACATCAGGGCAGTACATCCTGAAGATGTGCCAGATCTGTCTGAAATATTCATGCATGCTCCCTGTAATTTATAGAAACAATCACAGCAGCATAATTATTTCGATGCTTCTCCCTGTGAAGAATCTCATCTCTCGTAGGTAAAAATGTGACCTGCATACCCACACAGCCATGCTGTGGCCTTCTGGGCATGCCAGGAGAGGTGATTCCATGCACTGTGCAATATATCCATTTAAGGATCAAAATATACCCTTTAGACTTCTGTGGTGGATCAGACAACACCAGATTGGGCTGAATTTTGATGATTTCAGATGAATTTCATTTGTCTAATGGGTGGTGCCTTGTTTGTTAAAGGCAGCACCTGTAAGGCACCTTTTGCTCTGCAACTCCCACGGTTCTGAAGTCTACCCTAAGCACAATGCTCAGCTCCCACGACCCCCAGAACTCCCCCAAGTATTCTTGCCATTTTGAACCTGTGAAAGGGATGAGAAACAGGTTACAGGCAGAACCCACTCCTGCAAAATTACAGCTACTAAAACAGCAGAGGTGCAGACCTGCTCCTAAGCAGGAGCAATTTGGGGATGGCACAAAGGCTGGTGGTGCGAGACAGACAGGGAAATGGGGACAGATTCTATATTTTAAGTATCATTTTCTAAAATATGCCAGAGGAAAGGACCTGCTGTACTTTCAGGCGTAGCTGCTGCAATGTAAATAGGTTCCCAAACCTTCAGTGTCTTTTGTTCTTCAGGTGGCTTGGCAGAACACTCTGAATCCGTGTGTTTAAGTGGGACTGGGTCTGTAAATAAGTGCTCCCTGTTGCTAAGGTTCAAGTGACATTTTTAGTGGCATTTGACAGATTTTTAACCTGCTTTCAAGTCTTCTACTGAGCCCTTCTATACCCAGGCAGTGAAACTGTCAGGAAGCCTTGGCTTTAATCAAACTGGTGCTAAACTGGTGCTTTGGATTCATGGGTTAGACACAGTCCTGCCAGACTTTCCTGCCAAAGCTTAACCGGTTCTCCTGATGGCAAAACCACACCTGACCTGTGTTTGTACCCAGAGGTGATTATCTGGGAATTTGGGGAGAAAAACCCACCCAAAACGAGAAAGGAAAGCAGAGACTCAGCCTGGTTTGCAGACAGGGTGGTACAGGGTGGTACTGCATCCTGCCTAAGCTGTTCCCTGATGGGAAATGATGCTCTGCAAGAGACAAATGAAGAATCAGCTGTTTATACACCTCAATATTTTATGCTCCTTACATTTCCACTAGAATCCCAAAGAGGTTTCTTTTGTCCAAAAGGCTGTTTGTTTGCTTTTGACCACTCAGAACTTGTCTTGATCCATTAGCCAGGTGTCCAGCCAAAATCAATTGCCTAGCAGACGCAGACCATTACCTGAAAAGTCAAGACCTCCATAAATATTACCGGCCTCATTGTGCTGCTGACAGATTCTGCAGGTTGTTTTATGTTACAGTTGAACAGTTTAGACATTGCATTTGTATATATTTGCAGCCAGGCCTGCAGGGACCATCTCATGAGCAGTGTGGGAGCAGGCAGCCTGCAGACTCCAGACACCTCCACCATGACCACAGCAGGGCTTTTGGTGCTCCTCTCCTCCGCGCTTTGCTGCATCCCAGGTGAGTGACTCTCCAGGTGCCCACAGGGGCTCCGTGTCTGAGTCCTGGCTGTCTTTAAAAGGATAAGACAGAGGCTTCAAAGAGAGAAAATCTCCTTCAGAGGGCTCTTCTGCCTCGGTTGGCATGGTGCAGGTTGCAGGAGTGTGTTCCAGGACAGTCCTCAATGGCTCGCTGCTGTAGCTGATTTTTTGTCATAAATGTAAGTAACAGCAAGTGGAGCTTGTGCGGGCAGCTCGAGCTGTTACACTTTGTACACTGATGTTCTAACACCATTACACTGCTTAGACTCGTACAATTACAGCAAATGGATGAATACTTGAAATAAGGCCATAAGAAGGGGGTCAGACCTCCAGTAACGAGTAAGGAAAATATTGTAATGGCACAAGCAAGTTCTTTGCAAGACCCTGGCAAATTTCCTGCAATGCTCTTTCTGCTAATGGAACAGCAAGAGATGAAAACAAGCCAGAGTCTGATGTTCTCACTGCATATTCACAACTGATGAAATTACAAAGCCAAAGATATTTTTTTCACACTCGGCTTCTTTAAAATGCATATTTCTGACAACAGATGCTGTATGTATTTGCTTATCCTGTAGGGGACTATTTGCATTTGTCTGTGTTGATTCAGGTGTATTTTCAGATATGTAACAGCAGTGCTTTAGGGTCAAAACGGATATGTAAAAAGATAAGGAAGAAAAAGCTCTTTTGTTTTCAATTAATAAGTTTACCTATCTCAGAAAATAACAAGAACAAAGCTATTCAAAAAGGTGTTTCATCACAGCCAGCAATAAGCAATGCTATTATACTTATCAACACAGAGAAAAAAAAACCTACACAGTTTATTTAGTTCAAAAAACAATCACTGGAAATCACTCAGCTTGGTCCTGCGCACAGGAATTTTACAGCCATATTTCCAGCTTCAATTCAGTTCTTATCATATTGGCTTTGGCTCATACTTTCTGCCTCTCTTTTCTTTTCCAGATACTGCCTTTGGGATTGAGGTGAGTGGAAGATTTCTTTCTGTCACTTTTCTCAAGTATGTGGCCTGGTAAAGACATAACCAAAGGAAAAACCTCCAGCCTGTAGATGCTCAGCTGTTTTCCACCTAAGTGTGACACTCATGTCATTGTGATCAGATTCTACAGTGTAAAACACTAAATTATACTGCTCTTGGCTCTACATCTATGCTGTATGTTAATAATGTTTTAGTAGTAATGATACAAAGTTTTTGGATTAATTAATTTTTCGGCAACTTTAATTGATCTAAGCTTTAAGCTGGAAATATATAACTGGTTCTAAACTGTAGCAAGAGACTGTGGTACCAGAGCCTACCTAAGAGCAACCTGCTGAAAGACTAAAATATATGAGCTGCTCCAGCTTTCACACACCATGTGGTTAGTCTTGGTCCTCTGAAAAAAATGTGATCAGTGTATTAAAAATGAAAAAGTAAAACCAGAAGTGCGCTGGAGGGGCCACAGGAATAGAAGAACTAGGGACCAATGGAGAGGCTTCATAAAATGAAGCATGAGCCTTCATAAAATGAAGCAAGAGAGCATGAGAGAGCCCCACTGAATTATCCCATCTGAGGGGCTGCATGGTTAAAGCTCTCCCCTCCTCCTCCCCCTCTTCTCCTGCTGTGTGGGGACATCTCTGGAGGAAGGATTCACCAGTTACCAGACGGACCCACAGCAGAAGTTTGTGCTGCGGCAGGGAGAGCTGGTTGTACCCGGTCACTGTCCCACACAAAATGAGAGCTGTGAACGTAACAGGTCTTCTCACCCTGGTGCTGTGATTCCTCTGGCAGGTGGACTGCAGTACATATCCCAACACCACAAATGAGGAGGGCAAAGAGGTGCCGGTCTGCAGCGAGGCCGTCAGCCCCATCTGCGGTTCTGATGGAGTCACCTACGGCAACGAGTGCCTGCTCTGTGCCTACAACGTGTGAGTACTGCACGGGCACTGCACGGGCACTGCGTGGGCACTGC